>WOGN01000155.1:0-30678 GCA_015342105.1 Leptinotarsa texana | reverse complement strand
AACTCAAGCCGCCCATAAGAAATTCTGTACTACACGTACACGGACGTTCACAAGTCAAAACGCGCGATGACATCTCCGTATACCGTGGTGTACTTTTTCTCATTTCATTTCAATTTTTGATGTCAGTTGCCTCAACTGCAAGTGCGGTTTATATGACCGCAAGTCGACCACAAAAATGTGGTTGGGTCAACCACGAAGTGCAGTCAACGTGACCACAATGTTGTGGTTGCCTCAACTGCAAAAATGTGGTCCGTGTACGGCAGCACTAAAGTCAGGACGTCAGGATCATGCGTAGTTCACACAGAGCGTTCTGGTTTATTGAGGATAATTTCGGGCGGATGAATCCTCTGTTCTGGTTTCGACTCAAAAATTTTTAAATTCGTCAAAGGAATAAAAAGTTGAAAATATGTTTGGCAAAATAAATGGAAAAAAATAAGTTAGCGATATTCTTCGTTACATTATCGATAACTTTCCCCTATACATATTTTTTATATAACATTTCATTACTTCACAAAGTGTTTTCGCGATTTTCAATATGATGCTATCACTCCATAGACCTTTTAAGCAGTGTTTGTCCTTTCCGAACTACTAGCGCTGCTATTAAATGATTTTTCGTACTTCAGGAAAAAGGTACATTAAATGAAAGTTCTGAATTCATTGCGAAAGTGAACGATCAATGGCGACAAATTCATTTATTGGGATGGCAGGAAACCAAAAATACAAAAATATTTTGGTATGAAGTCCTGCATTTCAAAGATGTACAAGTGGTTTCAAGATTTCACGAATTGGCGACTTTTGCGATCACTCTTTTAATATTGCCGCATTCCAACGCCGATGTGGAGATACTGTTTACAATTATGAATACGATAAAAAACAAGCAGAGAAACAGGATGGGGTTTAATCTTTTAGCTGCTATATTAAGAGTACGCTGCGGAATGAAGATAGTGGGAAAATGCTGCAACGACTATGAAATCCCAAACAATATTGTGAAATTAATTGGCATCAAAGAGTCGTAACAATCGGAGGGTAACGATGTTGGTACGGACGAAAACGACTCATCTGAAGATGACTTAATAATATAATTTCATAATTTTTTTACATAATGTGTAATTTTAATGTTATTTCTCCAATAAATGTATCTAAAATCTATGCTAAAAATAAAGTTGGTGGAAAACTTAGCGACTTTTTAAACTGATGCGATTTTTGTTAAGTGGTTTTCTGGTGGTTTTAGAGGTCGTCTCTGGTGGGTAGCTTGATACTTTGTTGGCAACATTGACGACGAATTGCTAACTGTCATTTCTTTTCATATTCCCGGTTGACCGGCAGAGTTATTCTAAAATTACATTTTTCAAAGAAATTATTTTGGCGATATTGTGCTGAATCTACAATTAATTTTCGATTTAAATAGTGTCCATAGTTCTTTAATAAATTTTGGGTAAGATGACATATTTTAGTTTGGGTATTATGTGATATTTCCTTTCAATATAAAAGCACGTGTTACATAGCTTTTTGTTGTATATCAAGGTATTTGTACCTATCAACAAAGTAATCAGTTTTCGATTTACTTAGGACTCCAAAATGTATATTTTCTCTACCTGTTATTCAAATCAAATCTAAACCGAGGAGGTAAGCTAAAGGAGGATATATTTTTGAGACTAAATTACAGTTCATATTAAACCAAGAATTTTCAGGATTTTAGGAAAAATGATTAACCAATTATGAGCGGTTCCATGTACCGGTCTGTTCAATTGGCTCACCAAATATATCAAAACTTTCTGTTTTTTACCACTTTTATTTGTAACTAACGTTACAGTTTCGTCCTATAAGGACATTTTCAAACGTATACATTAAACTAACAATGGTTCATTACATTAGTTCTTTTATACCACCCCTGTAGGTATTAATTGAGGTACTTGGCTTGATTGAGTACCTGAATTTACAGTTCACAATGCAGATGTGCCAATTTGAAAACCGGCAAGTAAACAGGTTGTATCTGCAATGTTTATGCTTGTGAATTTTCAATGATTCTAAATAATTGAGTTTGTAACACTTCCTTGCATAGTGCAAAATTGCCGTATAGTTTAGATTCGGAAACTTGTGGTTGCTAAGGAATTGTTTGAAAATGTCGAATCATTTTTTCCTAGTCCAAAAAACCTTTCATGTTCAGCATAACGTTTGTGGAAATTTCGACCACATTGTCCCACATAACCCTATTACACTCCGGATGCTTAAGCTTATAAACTCCAGATTTCTCCAACTTGCCCACCTTATCTTTGGCATTGAAAAGGAAATCAGATAACCTGGCATGTGGTGTGACTGCCACTTCCAAATTGTTTTTTCTGAAGAAACCCGCAATTATCTTTGTTCTTTTCCAAAATATATACCCATTTCTTGATTTCTGTTTGTTTGACCTGAGGATATATTAATCTAAGTGAATTTACAGCTTTGTTTTCTTACTAACTTCTGGATAGTATCTGTGTTGAAACCATAATTATACAAATAGGTCATTCTGTGCTATGAATGCCTTATCAGCATGTGGTGTTCTTCAAACAAATTTTTGACTTCCATCAATCGAAAAATTTAGGTCAATACACGGTAAATTTAAAGTACTTATAAAATCTTTTGAAACTATCACCCCAAAACATTCAGATGACCTTTATAAAATGTCCAGCATTTATACTAGAAAATAAAATCAAAAACCAACGAATCAACTGAATGACTTCAAGATTGATAATTGAAGCCATAAGTAGTAATTTACACGAAGATGATGCTGAAAGATATGATAGATAATGCAATAAATATTGTGAATGCACAAATAACTTTTTTTTAATCTATCAACACTTTTGATGAAAGCAATCGACTCTTAATTTTAAATCTAGAAGCTCTAAAGAATAGGATTTCTATAATAGAAAATGTTTTGAAGAAAATACATCTGAAAGGTTATTTTGAATACATATCTCAATTTACCAAGAAATTGTTGTATTTCAAACAATATTTGACTGTTTTTTAAAATAGAAATGACATTTTCCAAATTCAATATTGATCATAACTCGATGGCCGAACCAAATAAGATACTTAAAAGGATCAAATCGATTAATAAGCATTTATTGAAGAATAAATTACTTTGAAATAAAAACAGAAAATATTCTCATTAAAAAAAATAATATAAAGTGAAAGCTTCAGTACAGCAAATCATTGTGTAATTGAAGTACTCATTGTGCAAAAGGAAAATTACCCAGCCTTCTTAACTCGCACAAGTTTCGACTTATGAGAGTTGTCGTTCGTATGGGGGCAACAGGTGGTTAATCGAAATATTGATTTTTTTTACCAATTATTATCCTTGTTCTGTTCTTAAAAAAAATCCATTATCCTGTTTATGGAGTCAAAAAAGCAAAAAAGTTTCAGAGTTTATTTTGGTATTGAGACATACACATGAAAGTAGTAATACAGAACAGGCTGAATATTTCTGTTACAGATAATCAGAAGCTGCTGAAGGATATTAAAGTCAAAAACTTCGAAAGTTCAAATGCCATTCATTTGATTGGGAATTCAATTTCTTCTCTGCTATACAATAATAATGATGATGATTGTAATTTATTGAACAAATTACAGTTTTGTTCAACTGGCTGTCTTCGGCTCGTGTAACAAAATTGCTTTGAAATAACATACCTTATTTTACAGTATAAAAAAAATATATGGATATGAAAATGAACAAACAAAACAATTTCATTGATACAGTTGTGTTAATTTTTCTAATAGTGTTTCTCTTGGGTGTTGATATCGTACTCTTGCATGGGGGTTTCTTGCAGGGTTTTATTTGAAAAACAAAGAAACACGTTTTTTATTAATGCATCATTACTGTCTTAATTGCGTTGTTCAATCAACTTCCCTTCTCTTATCTTCAACTCAACCCTCAACTTCCATAATATGAAGTTTCTCAAGCAAACTGTGTTGATCAAGAGCCCTCATAATTGCAATCAATTTAGCAGCTTTCTTTGTCCCGAGCGTGTTTCTTAATTTTGTATGAACCAGTCCGAATGTCGAGAATAACCTTCAATTCTTGCGGAAGAAGCAGTTGCAGTAAATAACTGACATGTGATTTCGAGCATCCCTGGATCCACTTTATTACTCAGTGACTCCCACCACACACATGCGTTTTCATTAAAAGATCTTTTTTAAACATTTATTTCAAAAAAGCATAACTCCTCGCACGGTACGTCAGGACATTTTTCATGGCATGCGGACCGCATGAATCTAAAAATTCTATGCCTATTGTATCCTCCTCTTCTGATAGACCTTCTCCATTATAACTATAATCCATTATAATAAGCAGCAAAATGTGCAGGTGTCATTGCGGCTTTAAATCTTGCTTTAAGTTTGTCTACCTCTTCTGGCAACCAGTCTGATGAGAGTAAATCTTTCCATATACGTGCACAATCACTTAGAACGCACATGCCTTTCTGAATGAGATCGAGAGCTCTGGCTACTTTTTTCAGCTTTTTGAGATAGTTCTTAACATTTTCTTTGAACTCAACATCTTGGATGTTCCTCACGATTGAGCTCGCTGCATACTTTCACAAGACAGTGCCAGTTGTTGACGTAGGATTCGAGACAACCTGCTAATGTATTCCAGCGTACATCTTGAGGTAGTACAAGTACTTTTCCACCAGCCTCCTTGTACTTTGTTTGTGGAAAATGATGATACTTGACATACTTTATATTTTTTACATTGCTTTTTATCTTCGCCTCTTAAATATCCTTGGCAAATGAATTGATTAAATGAACAGAACACCCATATGTTATAACATCGCCAATCTGATCATCTTCTAATTCCATTAGTTGTCTTCGCATTTTTGCCATATTAGCGGCGTTGTCAGTTACGAAGCTACGTACATTGTAACCAAAAACTTTGGCACTTTTTTTAATGCTGTCTATTGCTAGAGTTAAGAGATAATCACTAGTGTAACTTGCTGAAGTGTCTATTGTATCTAGGAGGTAAACGCTAACATCATTTTCAGTAGTGGTCACACTAACACACACAATAAGCTCATTGCATATGTTACTCCAACCATCAAGAGCCATACAAAACACTTTTTCTTTCAAATTCTTTTCTATGTTTGATTTTACGGTATCATATACTTCATCCAGCAGTTTTCCGCCTATATTTTTTCTGTTTGGTGGTAAATAGCCTGATCGAGATAATTGCATCATGTTCTCTCTGACAGTGTCGGCACCGATGGAGCCTGATTCGTTTTCTCAGCAGTTGGATTGACATTGACTTGCATTCCATCAGTAGTGCAGCCTAGAAACAAAAAAACTTATAAATCACCAAAACCAACGATTATGGACATACAGGATTGCTTACTTACATATATCGCCACGTTAAACAAGCGCCGAGCAGATGTGACGTAACACTAGAGACACTTTTAGTAGCTGCCATAAGACTGCGTGTTATTTTAACATTTTTTGAGGATTATTTTCGGACAGTATTACATTGTTTTTGTATATTTTGATACAATTTTTATTCAATTATACCAATTAGGCTTCTGAAACATTGAGTTTGTTATTGTGAAATTCGTATTTTTTATGCTTTTGAACATTTTTTAAACCGGTGTAACGAGTAGACGCCATATAAGACTTCCGTTTTGAAGTTTGTTTTTCGCCATCGTGGAACTTTTTTGTTTTTTGAACATTTTTAAATTAAATTGAGTAATAGCAATATATATCGTAATCATTAAATAACCTTGTAATTTTTAGTTGAAATGTCTAGTCGTATTTGTGCAGTGTCAACTTGCAAAAGCAATCAGTTAACTTTAACGAAAAGTGGTGTTACTGATGTAATATTTAACTCTTTTCCTATAGCTAAGGATATGATTTCTACTACTTTGCAAAAAGAATGGATTCGTCGCTGCAAAAGAGGGGATAAATTCACTCTCAAAAATGGATTTGTTTGTTCTGAACATTTTACAGAAAATTATTATGAACAAAAGCTTGAAAATGAATTGTTAGGTAAAAACTTATTATATTAATTTATTGCTTAAAATAAATATGATTTTTTAAAGGTTTGCCTTTATGTCGTAAATTAAAAAAAACTACAAAAAAAGATTTTCCTTTATATATTATTTTTTAATTTTGCTAACAGAACAATTATCAAAATGAAATATAATAACTTAAAGGCTGACGAAAAAAAATTTAAACAATTCTGTTAATAGAAATAGAAAAAAAAATCGAAAATTAAATGAAGTAATACATTAGTCCTTTAAATTTATTTTTCTACATTCATACAAAAAAATTAATTCAAGTACATTTAGTGGACAAAGTAGTTCCTTTTTGCTATAATGTAGTATTATAATATATTAAATTGTAGATTTGTAAATTTCATCATTTGTGGAACAAAGTTTAAGTTAAATTATTCTATCTAAATTTCTCATTTTAATAAAAAATAAAAACCTTATGTATTTTCTGTCAGATAAATAAAAAAGTTGTTACAACTGTAAACAATTTATTATATATATTTTTGATTATTAAGCATTTATTATATAAGACGGAACAAAAAGTTATGAGAAATTTTTTTTAGATAATATTATTATCTAAAACAAAGTTTATTACAAAATTTTTGTGGGAGTTACAGTTTTCAAGAAAATAATAAAAAACTAATGAAACCTCTTACTTTTAAAAAGAGCAAAATAGCTCGCCCTATCATCCACAAAAGAAAAAATTTTACTTAGTATTAATCCATTTATATTAAGTATTTAATCCCAAAACAACTGTAGCCTGTAACCTGCAAATACAAAATAACATAATTTGCCTGGTTTTTCGCCCTTCAATTATTCAAGGTTATCATAGTTTAATAAGAGAGAAGTAAGTTCCGCCAAAGAGGGTTTTCCTTCCACCCTATTAACATATTTTTTCCAAAATAACACACCACACACCGTTATTGTATATTAATAACGCCGAAAAAAAATTATTTAAATAAAAAAAATACGTGTTCACATTTCACAAGCAAAACATGAATTGATTGATTCCCTCCCGCTTTTATTCTATCTAGCTGAACAAAACCAAGCAAGGAAATCCCCGCGTTTTACGAACATTCGTATGTTTTAAAAGTGATATGTATTTTTGCAGTGTTTTAATCAGTGTTTTAAACGTATGTTTAAAACAAATGTTTTAAACATTACCAACCTTGTATATTCGTTTTGTCAACATTAAGGTATGACCGGGTTTTGTTAATCCATTCAATTACATTAGTGTAGGCTTTGGCTTTTTTATGGCATTTGAAATATTATCTGTTACAATTAAATAAGTATCATCCACATAAGCTACCAATTTAGTTTCATGTTCTTTCATGGATTTCAGTAAATCCTTTATATAAATTAAAAACAAGGTAGGTCCCAAAATTGAGCCTTGTGGGACGCCAATATCAATGGGCCTTGATTCTGAAACGAAATTGTTACATTTAACCTGTTGATATGTAGCTTTACGTAAGAGGTAAATCACTTTAGTTTAATAACTCTAATACCATATTTTTCTAATTTATATAGGAGGATGTTCTGATTTACACAATTAAACACCTAACAAAAATCTATAAACAGCACTAGCGCTGTGAGTTTTTTTGTCGAGTGCTTTTGAGACTTTATTAATGAACTCGCCTAAGGCTTCTATTTTTTTGTTGTGAATCCATATTGACAATCGGACGATCTATTACTAGTATTTAAGTTGTCATTGACAACTGCTTCAAAAACCTTCACAATACTTGAACATAGAGTTATTGACATATAATTCTCTATATTTTCTGAATCCCCCTTCTTTATGCAAAAGAATAATATGCTCAATCTAGAGTTTTGAGAGGAATATGCCTTGTTGAATCGACAAATTCATTAGGTATGTTAGAGGTGTAAATATTATTTTGCAAGTTTGCCTAAGTAAGGCATTAGAGATCTCGTCACTTCCTGAGGACTTCTGCAGGACATTCTACAGTTGCAAAAAAAGAGTGTTGCAAAATTCTTATGTTTGATTGAATATATTTATTAATTTAGTGAATATATTTAGGCAGTTAAGACATAATATTTATTTCCATAGATCCCAATTATTAAGCCCAGCTTCATGGAAATGAATTTATTCATCATAACTTTTCAAATTGCATTATTGAATTGTCCGCATCAACAGACATGTTTTACATTGTTTGTTTTTGTTCTTTTGTTTTTTAAATTCCACTAGTTGTATATTTGATCATTTATCATTTGGATATTTAGCATTATTTGAAAGTTCCGATTTCATCAACACATTCAACAATACTTGCTTCTAGGAGCGGATATAGGAATTTATTGAAGAGGGGGTACTTCAAATGAACTTTTCACTATTGTTAAATGAAAATTAAGATATAAGATCATAACCAGCATCTTTCTTCACAGTACACTCGTAATTTAAATGTAATAATTAGTGATTGACAATATTATTTTGAATCAGTGACAGTTCCTTTATTCATATAAGTTGATTGTGATTGTGAGCTTTTCACATAAAATTAACTTAAATAAGAGACCAATTTATTCAAGTCAGTCTCGACTGACGTACACTGTAGGTTAATGGACTGACACCTATCAGAAAACAAATAGTCCCCTGGCTAATACCACGAAGGGTGTTGGATTATATCCAACAGGTGTCAGTACAGGACTCTTCACAGAAGTATTTCCTGCATATGCTGTTGCTGATACAACTGCTGGAATCGATTTTCAATTATAAGAATTGGACAAACTTGCAGACCGGTTTCAGGTTATTTGGCTTCTCGTACAAGGTAGTGGCCATTAATAACCTAAGTTGATGATATTCCATAATTAAAAATCGAATTCCTTTCAGAGTATCATTCCTGTAACCAAACTGAAGCAAACAACAAACAACAAATTTGTCATTGCTCCATTTGGTAAACAAGGTACTAACCAACCGCATATCCAAAATACGCTTAATTCTTTATATAAGAAACAACCTTCACATATATCAGTGGGCATACTTAAAGACTGGCTGTAAATCAAATTAACTAAAAGAACGATGTGTTCAGGCCAATCTCGACTTACCTACACTGTAGGTTAATGGACTGATACCTGTCAGAAAACAACTATTCCCCTGGCTAATATCACGAAGGGAGTTGGATTATATCCAACAGGTGTCAGTGCAGGAATCTTCACAAAAGTATTTCCTGCATATGCTGGTTGTGATACAACTGCTGGAATCTACTTTCAATTATAGGAACGGACACACTTGCAGGTTGGTTTCGGGCTATTTGGCATCTTGTCAGTGTAAGGTAGTGGCCATCATCAACCTAAAGTTGATGAGTATCATTCCTCTAACCAAGCTGAAGCGAACGACAAATAACAAATTTGCCATTGCTCCATCTGGAATTAGGTGAATTTTGGATATGCGGTTGGTTAGTAGGTATCTTGTTTACCAGATAGAGCGATGACAAATTTGTTGTTTGTTATTCGCTTCAGAGAGATAGAGAAAAAAGGATTAACGGCTCCAATTATATGTCAAGAAAATAATAGAGCTAAAGAGACTTGGTCTATACCAATACCAATAGATGAAGTTAATAAATATTATTGTTCAATAGCCGCCACTTTAACTAATGAATCTGACGCACCGTATGATCCCCCAGAGAAATTATCCAATGTAACTTACACCAGAAACTAATTTTACACCCTAATTAATGTTTGCGAATTACAGGCAATAATCACTTCATTTAAAAATAAATCTGCATTTGGTAAAGACGAATTATCCATGAAAATCTTTGAAAATCTTCCTGCTGCTGCTCTAAATGCATTAACGAAGGCAATCAATCATTCATTTCTAATGGGTTCATTTCCCTCGTTCTTAAAACTTCCATCGTAATCCCTCTTTACAAAGGTGATGATCTACTAGAGAATCCCTAGAACTATCGCCCAATTTCTCTTATTTCGTCGTTAGCAAAAATTATTATAAAAAATACGTTCAACAGAACATTTGAACTTTGGTAATATAATAATTTGGATTTCAGTCAAACGAAAATACTCGTGATGCCATATTTTCATTTTTATATGAAGTGTATAGTAACATTAATAGACCGGAGATTACAGCAGCAGATTTTTGCTATTTCTCTAAAGCATTTGACTGTGTTAATCACGAAATTCTGCTCAGGAAACTTTTATCTCCATGGTATTGAGGATATTACTCATAAATGGTTTGCATCTTATCTTGTTCGATTGATGACTTGTTAATTTTGTAGAAATTCATGTTGAATATAGAATAAAGAAAATACTTTTGTCTAGTTTCTACTATGTTTATTTAACGTTACGACCGGTTTCGGCTTATAAGGCCATTATAAGCGGAAACCGGTCGTAACGTTAAATAAACATAGTAGAAACTAGACAAAAGTATTTTCTTTATTCTATAATCTACATTTATACTTTTTTAGTACTTTTTTATATATCAACATTGTATTTCTTGGACTTTTGTCAATAAGATGCAAATATTCAGACAATAAAGTATATTTTGATTTGATTTGATTTGACGTATAAATTATTTCAACTTGAAATAGGCGCTGTTGCCAATATGTGAATTATAAACAAATCCCTTTAAAAATTAAAACCCAATATTTGAAACATCAATTTGAATACTTTTTCAAAGTGAATTTGAGACACTCATGAATTAAACTCAACTTTATTTTGTTCAAACTTGCTTTTGCTGTAATAACCCAAATTGAGAAACATTCTCCATCAATAACGGTCATCTCGTTGAAGCTACATCTGTCAAATTAGTTGTCATTTATTCAGTCTGCTTTGCCAAATCACAATGGACAGATATAGCATTCAACAACATGTGCAAATAATAACTGTTATCTATTTAATATGGGTGTTTTGTTCGAGCAACGTACCGCGCGCTTCACCTATTTTATGGTCGCCATAATCGCCACAGTCGCCATAGTCGCCAACACCCGTACGTAGCGTGCATAAAGACATCCATAAACTCATGGATGCAAGCCAAATCGATAGAATGGTGGAATAAGCTCCCTGGAATGAGGCAGGCGAAAGAGTTCATAAAGAATCCATTGTCTAGATTCACGGAGGACCTGCTAAACCACAACCATAACGGTGGTGGTAGGTCTACTAACAGGGCATAGCCGGCTCAGGAAATAAATGAGCAACATGGGTCTGACAGAAGAAATCCAATGCAGGTTCTGTCAAGAAGAGGAAGAAACCGCAATGCATGTGCTTGTGAATGTGTAGCGATAGCAAAGCTAAGACACGCAAGATGCGGGAAAGAAAAACCAGAGGCTGCAAGCTATATGAAGGGGTCAGTGTCAAGGCTATGAAGTCTCATCAAAGAGATCAAGCTAGACAATGAGCTTTAACAACCAAGGAGCATCACAATCTGAAGTTTCAGTGAATCTGGCGATGTGCTAGCTCTCCGACAATTTGATCTTATCTAATTTGAACGATTTTATATTCCACACATAATGGTACCAATGGTCTTACAAATAAATGAAAAAATTCTATGATATCTCACACACATATTCAGTTGTATTGCCAATTGCATATGCAGGAAATTTTCTGTGAAGATTCCTGCACTGACACTTGTCGGATATAATCCAATGCCGTTCATGGTATTAGCCAGTGAAGTAGTTGTTTTCTGATAGGCGTCAGTCCATTCAACCTACTGTGTAGCTGTATCAGAGACTGGCTTGAACATTTTAAAGTTCATTTCTTTAGATTTTTTTACTGCCTGTCTTCAGGCAAAAGTTTTTATTGCATGGAAACATTTTAAATAGGTGAATTAAGGTCCAGATTATGTGATAGTGTTACTGTACATATTTTTATTACCAGAAATAGTTTGATGAAATAGGTGACTTTTCAATAGTTACGACTTTTGGATGGCCATACCTTCAAAAGTAGACTGGAGTACCACGTTTTGACTTCAGATTCATGATCAGTAGTCAAACCTATGCAAGTTAAACAACAATTTCCAATTATTTCCGTATACTCACTGTCAATAAAATGGATTCTTGATTTTTAGCTGCCTCTTTCAAAACATATTGAAGCATGTCAATCAACAGAACTGGCAAATCCTTGAATTCTTTCTTGATATGCGGGGATAAAGCAGTTATCAAGAACGATAACTTCACATCATAAAACTTGATTTCTGCTGGATATTTTTCATTCCTAATAAATATAAATGAAACCCCAAAGACTTTATTGGTCAGAGAATAAAATTAATATTTGTATATAGGTTTCTTTATAACTAGATATGTAGGTACTCACTTGTGATCTGCAATTCTTTTTTTCAATCCTTTGAATATACCAACTTTCACAACCTTTTCAGCCAGTGGCTTGCAATTGTACATCAAATTGGAGAGACTTTTTAATACCTCTAAACAAACAGGGGAGGTATTTTCATTGAATTCAAAATCTTCATTTCCTATAGCATGTTTTTTCATCAATTCTATCCACTCATCATTTACTAGCTCAACAAGATTATCTTTCTCTCGGCTGTGAAATGAAATTTAATTGAAAAAATGCTAAACAGGTTGGGTGGATTCATGCAGTCATAAGTGGCAAATGGTAAGAAATTGTAAGGGTGGATACTTGTAGTTTTATTTACCATCAGCATTAAATTATGGCCAATATCACCTATTAATGCAAATACCCCTGCCCAAATATTTCTTAATTATGTTACATGTAATGGGATTTGAATGTTTCCTAATGATAATTTAATGTTAATTTAAATTTGGCTGCATTTTTCTAGCCTAACTTCATAGAGGTAAAAATGAAAAAAATATGAATTATCAAGACTTACATATGACATACAATTAAGAGGGGTACATCAATCCACCCTCAGATAAACCTGAGTAAATATTCATTCACAAAATACAATTTTTTTTGATGATGTGAGTTTTAAAAAGTTTTTATATCAGTACTTAACTTTACCTTAAAATTCTAATAGTGATGAAGCAGTCTCGAACAATACATGGATCTTGAGAAGTCTTCACAATCTGAAGTAATGCATTCCATAAGTCTTCCCGTTTGGATCCCTCTCTCAATTCTGGGAATCTAAATTGGCTCGAAGCCTGAAAATTACAATATTCGATAGAGATAAGCAAGTATTTTTTGTGGAACTTTTTTTAAACCTTCTCTATAAAAAGACTCAATGAAGGGCCCCAATTGCTACTATCTGCTGATATTATATTACCGATTTCTTCCTCCATCTCAATATTCAATTATATAAATTACTTTCTGCTTTCGATTTTCAGCAAATTTACTCTAAACTTTTCAAATCGCAATTCAATTAAATGAATGATACACAAAAGACAACATACAACACAAAACTCAAGAAAACTAGGAGGTGACTGATGAGTGATGTGATGAATATTCGGCGATTCGGCCACAGTATAATGCTAAAACCTAGTCTATAGTATCCCCACTTTTTGATAATAAATAATCACAATGCGCATGATGGAATCATAGAGAGAAGTTTTTGGATGCGCCTTGGTATTCGGCAACATTGTCATGTCTAAAATTTTTCATTGAAGTTACCGCTTGGTCTATCAGACTAACGACGTTTCGTTTGTGGAATCATGATGAAGAGAAGTTTTGTTGTGGCTAATATTACCACTTTGCCAGAAATAATCCAAGTTGTGATTTATTCCGTATTGTATTTCTATTTTAAAATGTATGAAAACAATGTTTAGAGAAATGAGAGTTTAAAAAACAACAATGTTACTAATAAAATAAAGTTTTGAAGAGATGGCAGCTAACGATTCCAGCATTCCTTAGTTCGCGGCAATTTCAAGAATTAAGAGTTCGAATAAGTTGAAAATGTAATATTTTGTACTTATAATTCCATATAAACATTGAATTACAAGAAAGAAAAATACTTTCGGAACAAATAATTTTATATGAACGCTGAATTATACAAAAAAAAACTTTTCTCTATTCTTTTTGTATTTCAAACATTCGTATGATATCAAATAAGATATCATTCACAGGATTTCTAGACAATATAATTAATGAAAGAAGTAAAATTATACTCACATGGAACACTGTCATCCTCACAGCTAAACATACCATGTTTCATATGCCTTATTGGCTCTTCAGTAGCAAATACGGATATCATTATAATAAAAAAAACACTCAATTCGTTCATAATCACGACTTTTTGTCACGGAATGGGTCAAATCCACCCATGTCATTCATGATATTACGTTAATAATATTCATTCGCTTAAAGCTTGTAAAATCTAGGAAGATACTTGAGAAATAGTTCTACCTCTCTTTTCTCTCTCTCTCCCTCTATCTCACTCTCATTGTCTTCTAATGAACGAAGATCTAGTAGGCGGGATCATAACGGAATTCAGAAAGCTCTTCCAACATTTGACAAGCTGTATTTGATTAAATCTCAGGCATAAGGATCTTGTTTAGATTAAAAGGGTATATTTTTAGGACAGATTAATTTTATTTCGATACGGGCAGGGTGACCACCTACAGACATGTCTGGCATATATTTGTGCAATGTTCTTCAAGGAGAACAGTTTTGCAGTGGTACTTGTAAAAAAGGAATAATAAGTGTGATTCTTTATTAAGTTGAGAATAATCACCCACGTACATGTATGTTTCAATGTTGTTGCATTTCAAATAGAACGACTGGGTTAGACAAGCAGATCAATTGTTTTCATTCTTTAGCAAATCTTCGACACGTTTTTCAAACTTCATTCGTTTTTATACGTTTTATATATTATTTATACACTATATAAAAATATCAAATATTGCATATTATCCAGTTCTGAGCTATGTTTGAAGTTGCAAGTCCTTTTAGCTCTCTGATAACCGATTTTCAGATATATTGTAAAATTTGGACCAAACAGACAAGGGGCGAGGAAAAACGTGAAACAATTTGAATAAAAATAATATTCTACATAACACCATACAAAACACAAGTTTAATTTTACATGAAATGTGTTTTACTGTCGAGCAGTTTATATCTTTCATTCACTTGTTGAGCAGTAAATGAGATAGCAAACGCTGACAAATCCACTCGTGGCGGGAAATTATGTATGCGCAGTATTTCTAAAAAATGAAACTGTGATACACAAACATCAATGTTCGACAGGAGTACAGTACTGACTGAATCGTTCTTTTGGCATTCTTCTGTGATTCTGTGATGGCTGGTGACACTGGCACAGCATCAAAATCTCAGATCATTTGTTCCTCTGAGATCAAAATACAGACACTGGTGACGAGCTCAAGTTACATATTACATACAACCACGGCATTTCGTAAATATAACCTTAAATGAAAGAAGATATACTGAAGGGAATAGTTATTAACGTTACAAGGTCGATATGTAGCAAATAACGGATGAGGTTGAATATTGAAATCCGAGGATTATAACAACCGAATCCGTTATTTGCGTATGGGCTATGTGTCGTTCAAGACCTTTCGTAATCCCGCTGAAAGATTACATTTTAATTTCGAGGAACGATCAAACCACGTACCTCGTAATTCTACAGAAAAGTCCCAACATCGTGTTGTCATGGAACAGCTTAACAATTATATCACAAAATATTATAAGCAACGTCAGCTTTTTGTGTTCGAGAGTTCGCTTTAACAACGACCATAGATGAAATTGAAGAAATTGAGGAGCATATTCAAATCTCTTTAGAAATATTGGGAGAATTACATGTATCTGTAGCGAATGTTGATTTACTACCGAAAATAACTCAAGGGCGATATCAAAAAAATATGAAAATTTTGAAACGGCTGCAGGCCGTTGAAAAATCTCAATGTTTAAATATGTTTTCCATTAACCAGCTGTCTCAACCCTACGAACGATAACCCTCAGAAGTCTAAACAGTGTCACCACTGACTTGTGGACTTTATCAACGAACAGTGAACAAACAGTGAATCATGTGTTCTTAGTTGAAATGCCAAGATACTATATACACCAGCTACCATGGTGTCATTTGGTTCATTTGGACCTCTTCCGGTGTGAAACATCGGAAGAGTTCCAAAAGTGTTTTTTGAATACGTTAATATATTTTCTTTACTCTTCTTTTTTCTATATCTTTTTTACGAGAAAACCTGCAGCACCACAACATCTAAAGATCTTGATTTGCCAATGTCCTCTCTTTCATAGAATAGAATATAAGATGTCTTCAGAGGCTCCGATACATTCAGTATGTTCATTGCCAAGTGCCTGGTTGATTTTTTGGGATGTATTGGTAGCGTTTTTGTAAAAATTAAATTCGTATACGAAACTCGCCCAAAAATCGTTCAACGACATCATACAGTAATAAGTTGAAAAGAGGCAAAAAAATCGAAGAAATTAACAGGGTCAATGTATAGAGTAGAAAATTCTCTTTCGATTAGTATATACCATGACGCAGAAGACTGAATATTCATTTGAGATATGGAGCTACGAAAACATATGACGTTGAAACATTTTCTCAGTTCTCCTTGAGTTTTGCCCTGCCACCTGGTGGCAATGGTCCACTCAAATTCTAATAAAAGTCCTAATAACCTAATTTGTTTTATGAAAGTCAAAATTGAAAAACGGAAAAGTTGAATCAGTTCGTTCATCATGTACTCGATATTTTTTAGAAATTGTAATTTAAAGGTACCCTCGAAACTACTAAAGGCTCATAAAGGTTAGTAGGAAATCCTTTCAATTATTATAAAACAAAACCCCTTCAATTCAAATAAAACAAAACTTTCAATTAAATTTAGGGCTCCGAGAGTTCTCTGCTGTTGTGAACAATGTAGACTCTAATGGTTTCCAAACGAATAGAAACAATTCCAGTAAACTACAACAAGAAATTTTGGAATATCGTCATATATATCCAGAGTTCCTACCAGATCCAGAAATAAAATATAGAAATGCACTACGAGAAAAATTAGAAAGAAGTGATATGATTGCTCGTAGGCATCAAATCCAAATACCAGAGTTTTATGTTGGTATGTGGATAGAGGTCAACTTCAATATTATTTCCAAAGTGATACATTATTCAACTTTTCAGGGTCAATAATTGCCGTCGAATCCGCAGATCGGCATACTCCTGGTAAGAATCAGCGCTTTGTAGGAATATGCATACAAAGAGGTGCAAGCGGTCTCAGAGCTCATTTTACCTTAAGGAATGTTATTGATCACCAGGTATTTTCTATCTATCTGTATCCAAAACCTGATCTGTACATATTTGCCAGTTACAGAAAATACTACACCAAGGGCCAAATAAACTGGCTTCACTTTTAACATAGGAGTTTTCAATAAACCATGTTAGTGAGGTTATGAGGAAAATTTGAATTGCGATTCACTGCTGGGGTCAAGTATTTATTTTTCCCATACTTTTACTATAGGCCAAAAATGAAGGCAGCGAACAAAAAAAAAACACTTTCATGTGATCCAATCAGGCCACAATCAGAATGTATATGTTAAAAAAGTCATTGCAATCGAAATCCTAAGTTAAAAGTTGTGATATTTGGAAAACTGGCAAAACTTTGGTTGTGCCAGTTTTTCACCTTAACAGCAATAATAACTTTTGCATTTTAGGGCGTTGAAGTTATGTATCATATGTACGACCCAACCATTCATAAAATAGAAGTATTGAGGTTAGAAAAACGTTTAGATGATGAACTATTGTATCTGAGAGATGCTCTTCCAGAATATAGCACATTCGAC
The DNA here is from genome assembly GCA_015342105.1 of Leptinotarsa texana. NCBI lineage: Eukaryota > Metazoa > Arthropoda > Insecta > Coleoptera > Chrysomelidae > Leptinotarsa > Leptinotarsa texana. The sequence goes on along the minus strand of WOGN01000155.1, from coordinate 12,985 downwards.
CCAAACATGGAGTTGGAAATTCTTCCTGAAGGTGAAAATATATAAGGATATAGAAAAATTCAAATTTGTTTATATTTATATTTTTCAGGGAGTCCTGTACCTGTCAACCCAATAAAAGTTAAACTCAAACCGAAACCTTGGTTGGAGAGGTGGGAACGAAAAAATCTACAGGGTGTGCAAGATTTAGGATTACCTCAGAAATTCTACGATCGAGCTAAAGAGCTGGAAAAACCATGGGAGAAATATGATCTAATGAAAGAATATATGTAATTATCACCATTCAAATCTCAAATAAGTATTGAATTGATTTCTTTTTTCTAGGAGAACCATTCCTGCAGAGGAACAAACTGAGATATTCACAGAAGTTCAGTCAAATTTGGCGAGGTTGGAGATTCATGGAAAGAAAATGAAAAGGAAGAGAGTATTTGTGAAACCAACGAAACTTGCTTAGTGTTATTAAAAAGGTTTAATGAGCTTTTCGTTTCATTTATCTTTTGATAACTGATGAAATCAGCTGATACTTGATGAGAATCCGTAATTACACTACGGTAGCCATTTGGGTTAGAGTGCGTGATTGGTTCTTATTTATTCGATTGATATGTGGAACAGTGGTTCACAAAACTTATTTGAAAATAAGAAAAAATCCACCAGAAACCACTACTTTCAATTATATAAAAATTGAATTACAAGAAAACCACTTTTTCTCATTCAGTTTGTTTTGTACAACAAATATTTATGTTGGGATTGAAACAGAAAGCTTATACAACATAACTTGATCAGAAAATTCAGAGGACTTTCAGAAAGCTCATGTAAAAATTCAAGTCTTCAATTCAACTTTGATTTCAAGGATAAACTAAGTGATAGGTATCAAACATCAGCAGTACTTTGCTGAACCACAATTGAATTACTTGGATCAGCTGTCCTTGAAAGACAAGCCCGATTAAACCTATCTATCCCTACGAAAACACCATCTAAAGGATTGACATATAACTCTATCATCGGATGTAGAAGATAAATGTGGCCCTCATGCTTTTGTAGGGAGAGATTTTAACATCTTACTTATTCATGCTTGTCCTCTGGGGACCGTTGAGCCCAGTAATGCTTTTGTGAGCGCCTTGGAGCGTTCAACTATCCTTAAAGGACAAGCCTTAGTCTGCGAGCACGAAAATAGCGACGGCCAAGCGCTAGCGATGAGAAAAACTATATCGCATGGGCACGAAAGTTCGTTGGGTCACTCGTGGAGTGTTGTGGGCAACATGTTACGTTATCGTAACACAAGTGTACGTTAAAGAGAACTATTCAACTAATGAGAACGTAGTTATTATTACCTAGAGATGTAACATTCAATAAATGAAGGAAGAAGTGATTTTGGCGAATTTTCTACCTTTATTACGAGCCGCCGTCATCACTTCGCTCCCGCTCGTGCACCTATACTGTCGATACAATGTTGGCATGGTAGGCTGATGGGTTGGTGTGTGTGGTTTGCTCCACTCAGTGTCAATCGACTGGTGGTTCAAGCCGCAAAGCATGAGGACCGATTCAACCTATTGTCCAATCCGTGTTAGGAATCACACGTTGAAAGTTAAGACCTCGTTAGTCCTTAGCTCGCATAAATTTCGACTTTTCATAGTTGTTTGTAGAGGGGCGACAGGTGATTAACGGAAAAACAGCAGATTTGTGTTGAAACAGTACTGACTGGTGTTGAATTATAAGTGCCTTGTGTTTAGGCTCTTGTTTTTAAAAGGGTCCTGAAGACAGTTTAATATAAACTCTTTAATGTCTACTACCAAGGGAGAAATCGCTTCCCATCTCTGTAGCTTTCACAGCAACAGGAAGCTAATATCTAAAGAACTATTCTGTTCCATAGTTATAGCTGATCTCACCATATGAAACTCCATGGAATGAATAGCATAACATTTTATAAAGCTCTTTTAATAAAATCATTCTTACAGGAAAATTCACAATTTTTTCGTTTGAAAAAATATATTCAAAAAGTACAACATATTTTCAATATACAAGGCGAAAATAAATACAAGGAATGACTAAAAAACTATTTTAAACAATTTTCAATGTACAAAACAAAAGAGTACTTACAAGGAAGGTATAAATTTTTCTTTTCTCCTAAAAATACTATATAATATTTTCTATTTACAAAGTAAAAAATAATGAAACTTCTGAAGTCCATGATAATGTGATAAGCTGAAACAAAAAAATGAGCATTAAATATTGTTGATAACAACTACTAGTATTACAATTAGTAAAATGTGTTATAGGTGCACATTGATTTGTTGTAATGACGCGTAAATCGAGTTGTATGAAAAAAATGTAAACCTGGTTATAATGGAAAGTTATTTACATAACGAGAAGTTCCGAATAACTCAGATGACAAATAGTTAAAAAACTTTAAAACTTTACTTGGGTGTAAATGAAGTATCATCACATATTTCAGTTTAGTTTTATAATTTTTTCTAATGGATAAAGTAACATAAAGGGCTCTCCATTCATTAATCTATTAACTTTCTATGGCAGATAATAACATTAACACGAGCAATACATAACTTGTGACTTCAACTCATCAAAATTTAAAGTACATTTTTGTTTAAAAAAAAGCATTTTGTATGTCCACATCTGTTGGAAAAGTTTGTTCATTTTCTTTGATTCACATTATAAGTTTGGAAATTAATATGCATGGGAGTAGGCAGATTCAGATATTTGCAGCGACCAGAGACAAGACCTGTTGAGCAGGCAGATTGATACCCCAGCGTCTCAATCTGCCTTTCACTTAGAATGAAACACAGCAAACATAGAGATAGTAACGAGACTTGGGGACAAGGGAGATTACGACCTCATTCTCGAGTCATGTAGGTACAAATCTAAGTGATTCTTGAAAATGGTCCCATAGCATGAGCCGAAACGTTGAAACGATTAAAATTATAGACGCGGTTCAACCCGGACAACAGTATATCAAATATCTAAACTTTTAATTATTATATGAGAGCGCTTTCGATAGCAGGCTGTGCTATCACCTTCAAGGCTCTACTGAAACTGAACGTTTTATCTTGTTGTTTGTTCTTTTATACGGTTAGAACGCCTTAGTTCAAGTATTTGTCCTCTCCTGTCATCCGGATGTCTGTATTTGGGTTATATCAGGTAATATCCTTTGTGTTGGAGTTTCTCTAGTTTCATTTTTTCTAGGAATGTATATTGTATTGTGTAGTATATTGAATGTTAGGTCTTGTTGTGTTTTGATTTGTATTTGTTCCTCAATAAGTGAATTATGACTTTCGAGTTTATTGATGTTTAGGTTTTCCCAGAAGTCTATAAGGTTTCCTTCATTGATTTGTTTAATGAGTTTGATTTTTTCTGGTGGGGGAAAGTTATAAAAAAAAGGATCAGATGGTTGCACGCGCATATCTACCGTTTGTCCCTAGGGTCACGGATAGAATTGGAAAACTATTGGGCAAATACGACATCGAAACAGTCTTCAAACCCACGAGGAAGATACAACAAAGCCTCAGGTCAGCTAAAGACAAAAGACACCCATTATCAGCAGCAGGGGTCTATCACATTCCGTGAACTTGGGAACACACAAGATTCATGGGAACAAGACTAAAAGAGCATAAAAGGAACTGCAGACTAGGCCAGACAAGTCAGCTGTGGCAGAACACACACTGAATGAAGGAGACCACAGAATTTTGTTTGAGAACACAGAACTAATTGCCCCCAACCAGGGATACCATAGCCGACTGGTACGGGAAATAGAAATAGTTTCATTCATCACTAAAATTTTCTTAAAAGAGAAGACTACATGTATAAAATAAACTAAGTCATTTATCTAAGCACTAAAAGCAAGAAATTCATGTATACTGTAGAAACAGTTATCCAACAAGAAATCGTATAGTTCATTCCTCATTACAGTTCTACTTTTATTGATCCCTATAAAAGTTGTTATTTTATTGAAACATTTAATACCCAAGTATTCTGTGGAATTTTGACTCACACTCAAGCGAAAGTAGGGGTGGTATAAAGTATGTTCACCCCGAGTAGTGTAATTATGTATATCAGAGTTTTTTGGATATAGGTGTTTATTATCATAGATAAATAACACTAGCTGTAATATGTATAAGCACGGCAATGGTAGGATGTTGAATTTTTTAAACAGTGGTTTACAAGAGTCCAGTGGACGAGACTTGTCCATACAGCGAATGACTCTTTTCTGAACCTTAAAAATGCGGTCAGTATATGCAGAGTTACCCCAGAAGATCAATCCATACTGTATTCTTGATTGTACCAGTCCATGATACATGAGTTTTATAACTTCTGTAGAGACAGTGTCTCGCAGATTCCGAATTGCATAGTTTGCACTGCACTGCAGTTTACACATAAACTGTTGATATGTGCCTCCCATGTTAGCTATTGATCCAGGAGTATTGATACTTGATAGTATTGTACTCGACACTCCAGTATTGACGAGGCACATAACTTACTCAGACTGTTGAAATAAATTATATTTCCCAACTCTTGGACTAGACAAATACAGTAGGTTGTCATTCTTGTGTCACATTCAACTTCTCATGGCACATGATTCTCGGACTCAATGATCATTTACTTTATGGTGTAAATGGTTATCGGTTAATGATACTAGCGCCCCCTTTGAAATAAACAGAACTTCGGTAAAATTTATAAAAAGTGTACATCTAAAGAATATAAAGACTGACTTGAAATAATATTTATTGTGCCAAAGATATAACTAACTCTCCCTGATAAGTTAGGTCCAAACTGAGTGGTTCTATTCGACCCTCCACCACAACCCGCAAGGGTATATTGTGGCTCACACCTATTCACACTTCGGTCCCCAGCGGGGCAGGCACAAAGTATATGCTCTGTTAATGAGGTTGTCGGATAGTCAAGTTGTAAGATTCCCATCTTGATACCCACGACAACCTTCCGTAAACTCGACATCCATCTCCTCTGTAGACTAGCTCCTGAATTAAATTTACAGGGAGGTCAGTTGGAAGTCGTAAACTCGACATCCATCTCCTCTGTAGACTCGCTCCTGATCTAAGTTTACAGTGAGGTCAGTTGAAGTCGTAAGCTCGACATCCATCTCCTCTATAGACTCAGCGTCCGAAAAAATTTCTAAGTTTACTCTGTCCATAAAAGTCCCACGAGTAGCTGGGAAAGAAGGTCAGTCACGGCAGAGCCCCGCATTACCGTGACAAGGCGATGCTACAACGTGTTAAATTATGACAAGACCATAGATGTATTTGCTGAACAAAAAGCTCGAAGAGTAAAATTGTAATTTCAATTCACAAAATGCAATAATCTATTCAATTTTTATTTTTATTATACATATTTTTATTTTAAATTCTATCCTGTGCTACGTATAAAATATATGTCCTATACTGTCATGTCTATATACCTTTAAATAACTAGGCTCAACACAGTAAGAACAGCAATGAAAGCATTATTTCCGAAAGGTCTATGACCAAATGTCAATCAATTAGTGGACATCTGATAGCTGAAATATAAAGATGATAAAGGTAAATATAAATATAAGTGGACGGAGGCGGCATTTTTCAGTTTTTGTTCCGCCTAAAAGAAATTAAAGATACGGGTCTGGGTTTAAGGAAGCATCCATGTGCTCAATCCAAGTTTTTATTCTGCAATCCGTAACCTTACCTCACTTGCAGAATGAAAGTTAACTTTAGATTTATATTATTTGAAACTGTTATGGTTTTACCAATTTACTGATTCTAGTAAACTCATTTACTGAATTATTTGATACTTATGAGCTTATGGCCTTATATTACTTCTTCATTTTCAGGTTGAGGCCTCCTGATGGTACATTCAACATAGCTAAATCAAGAAATAATCTGCCTAAAAACAGGTACACTGACGTGCTGTGTTATGACCATAGCAGAGTGATTTTATCTGAAGTAGACAATGACTATGACAATGATTATATTCACGCGAATTTCGTTGATGGGTATAAACAAAAGAATGCATTCATCAATACACAAGGTGAGAATTGTATAAGAAATTTTCTTTCTTTTCTTTTTCTAATTGGTCAGTAATATTTCTTTAGAGAAATCCAGATAAACTTGTTTAACAAGGATCAGAGTTCCTAGATTTGAAAAGTTTCAGAAATCGTTTTATTAGGCAGTTCACAAAATATAATTGATGTAAAAACTATTATTGAACTTCAAACAGAAATCTGGTGAACTGTGACTAGTATTTTTCCTGTTCTTTTCATAGTATATATTTGAATATAGTTGAATGGTGGAATTTTAGCAGAAATAGTTGTATAGATCCAGAAAAGAGTTGAACAATGTAGGGTTAAAAGGACTGTTATATAACATTCTGGAATCATTGAAAAATGGTTTTTATTCCTTTCAAAGTATCATTCCTCGAACAAGGCTGAAGCAAATGTTTGTCATCACCCCATCTGCTGGTAAACGAGGTACTAATCAAACACATATTGGAATCACTGAATTCCTCATAGAAGTATGTCATCTTACTATATGTGAAGTTGTTTTTCTTCATCATCCTGCAAAGTAATGTCCAGGTACTTCATGGCTCTAGTATTATTTGTATCTTCAAGTTTATTGTGATGGAATTGGCCGATACTTGATGAAAATCCATAATTTATTCAAGTAACACTTTATTGTGAGATTTTCACTGGACAGTTTACAAAACTGCAATAGGTGTTTCATTAAACGATAGATTCCTCAAGTGTTTTCATAGTCTATGAGTATGAAGCTATTGAATATGAGAAGGTATTATTAATCAACCTCTGAGATATATGATATTCTATTTTTTCTCAACGTAGACACTTGTATTTGTAACTAATGTTACTGTAGGACGAAACTGCAGTTACATTGGTATGTTTTGAGACCGCTCGTACAAGTCGTATAAAAATATAAGCAACTTTAATTCTCATTTTGAAAAATGAGATCTAAAACTTGTACTCCATCAAATGTTTCAGAAGTCAATCAAAAAACATTTACATATTTCAAAACTCCTTCAACATTTGTCGAGGATGTATCGGAGAAAAAAACTGCTTATAGATTCAGATTTATTTCCAATTCTGAGAGGCAGATTATAGCCCTTGAAACGTTAAGATAAGTATCTATATAATTTCTTAGCAATTTTTTTGATAGGCAAAATTATTAAATACTACAAGTTACTTATCAATAGAACATTTTTCTTTTTGAAAACTACTTTGAATTTATGCAGTAACTTATCTGGGTGAACTAAAAAGTTTGCATCTTCCACACGTGTATAAAGTTTTCCATTACGATTTTCATACTTTTCGGATTATGGAAGGTAAAAATACCCAAAAAGCGTCAATAAAAATTGTAATTTCATCCTCCAATAAGCATGCATGTTAATTTACTCTATTATTTCAGGACCCTTACCGAAAACGACGACAGATTTTTGGCGCATGATATGGGAACAACACACATTAATAATAGTAATGACAACTAGAGTCATGGAAAGAGGGAGACTGAAGTGTCACCAGTACTGGGAAACTCCGGTGGACGGTGAAGTAGTTTATGGTCAATTCATAGTTAAAACGTTGGCTGTGGAAACAGATCCGGATTATACTGTGTCGACAATTAGTTTAACAAATAGTAAAGTGAGTATTCCTATTGCTTTTAGTTTTATCAGAAACTTTTATTTAACTTGCAATGTTTGTTGCACATCACGCAAGTGAATTTAAAAGCAAGATATCCTCAAACCAACTGAGCTGAGGTGAATGACATCATTCTGCATTCAATATATTAGACTAGTTTTTAATGCATTTCATTGATGAGTATCAATTGAAAGGGTTTGCTGAAAAGGATAAGAAAAATATCATGACGTAACACTTGAGTCCTATATGACAGAGCGTCCAAGATGACGAAATAGTTATTTTTTATGCATTTCCGTGAAATGGGTATCAAATATTTGCTTAAATTATGAAAAATAAAATAACGTCATCCAACATCCAATATGGCAGACTGCCATAGATGATGCATCTATAATGCATATGTATATCAAATGAGAGGATTAGGAAAATCTTCAAAATGGCGACATACCATTTTAAAGAGGTATAACTGTGTAAAGGTTAGGGATAGTTTGGTGTTGCCCGAACAAAGGTTTTAGGAAAGGACCTAATAACAATGATGCATCAAATTAAAAGGGCAGATTGAGGAATATTAAATTAATGATATATTGATTGTAAAAAAAACATTTTTATATGCCCTGAAAAGTACCTAAACCTTAAATCAAACCAATCAGTTCATTACATTACCCAATTTGTATGATGTCGTGATATTTATGTGTGTACGTAAACAATAATATAATATGTAACTTGATCTTGACATAAGTATGTTTTTTAATGAAAATCTCATAACAAGCTTTTTTATATCATATAAATTGTGTAATTTGTAATTGATTTGAAGTTTTTCTTTTTTTTAGAGCTTTTTTTTATCTTCTTAATTGAATTGTTTCGCTAGAATTTCAAAAATGATGTATGTGCTTTTTGTGATTTGTGGAAGTTAGAAAACAAATATTATTTTCAGACCGATGAAACTCGAGAAGTTTCACATTGGCAATTCACCTCGTGGCCAGACTATGGAGTACCACATTCTGCCAAGGCCATGTTAGAATTTTTAGAGAGAGTGAGGCGGAAACAGGCTAGTATGGTGGTAGCATTAGGTGATACGTGGGCAGGACATCCAAGAGGACCTCCTATTGTTGTACATTGTAGTGCAGGCATTGGAAGAACTGGTAAGTGTTTATTTTGGCATGTTCCCTTTTCATTTTTTTTTCAACCCAATAGAACTGTTGAATAGTAATTACGACACGTTTTACCTTAGAAGTGAGGTGCGTTTTATGCAGAAGGTTATAATTTTATGTTAATCTACATAAACTCAACTACTACAAAATATTTTTCTCATCTGATTACTTGATATCAATTTCAACATGCAACGAACGATATCATTTATCAGAAAACTCTGTCGAAAAGATTTATAAATCTAGTCAAAAATGAAGTTAATAATAGGTAGAGTTGAATGTCTGATATGTTGACTTACCAATATGTCAATATACTTTGTGTGCCAGAATTGGTGTTATAAGAGGTGCGATGGGCTTGAAATTAATTTCATTTCAAGTTTGGTGGAATGAAGTTAGGCTTGGTGAGAAGTGAGTTTAAAGAATACTTTCAGTTTTTAAAAAACAAGTCATCCTTGAAGGCTGACATATTCTTTTATATCACAATCCCTCAAAATGTCAATGAGAGCAGTACTTGAGAATTAAAAATAATTACTTTGCAAAATTTTAGGAAAGCTAGTCTCTTTGATTAAACAAAATAAATTGTATGTATTCACAAATAAAATATGATGAACTTTTTCATTAATCTGCATATAGTAAGTTTATACACAACCTGTCAGTATTATCTGCGATGCCTGAATTTAATTTATGAGCAATAAGTACAATGTATTTTTTTCAATATAAAAAATGACCGTTGAATCAAACTAGCTGAGTCTTTCTGAAATTTTGTTTAGAGCTATAAATTCTCAACTTTTATTTTAACGTATCATGAACAAAAAGATTGACTTGATTTTTTTAATACTGATTTAGCACCAAGAAGAACTTAATCTCATGATTGAAAAATAAAATTTAATAATTTTTGTGTCCATCACACCTCTTGTAACAGAAATCCTTGTTGATATATATGGACATATCGCTCATTCATTTTTTTACTGTCCATAATAGTTATCAATTTTCATCTAGTAACGGGTCATTCCATTCATAAGTTAATTTTTGTCGTGATTCTAATGGTTTCACTTGGAAAATAGATCCAATATGAAATACTATCTCAAACAACAATCAAATCAAACTCTAATCAAATACCAATAGTTATGCAGAAGAATATATCAGTGACTGTACTTTTCAGGAACCTTTTGCACCTTGGACATATGCATTTCCAGACTAGAGGATATTGGAACTGCAGATATCCGTGGTACAGTAGAACGGATACGATCGCAACGAGCTTACTCCATCCAAATGCCCGATCAGTATATTTTCTGCCACTTAGCTCTTATAGAATACGCTTTGATGAAAGGTCACTTGCAGTCGGCGGATCTGACCGGTTTCGACCAAGGTGCCGAAGAAGATTCTGAGTAGGTGTGACTCGACTGGGATAGAAAATTTCGTGTGTGAATGGTTAGTTTTCAATATTTCTTTGGTTGACCACTTGGATGGAAGAGCTAAAACTTTTATCTTGGCGGAAGTATGGAAGGTGTCTCTGTTAATAGCCTGGTGGATATTGGAAACTGACTATTAGATACTTCCCAACATATATCTTTTGATTATTATTATTATTGGTTTTGTTTCCACTTCAGTTCCTCACATATTCTCTCCCTCCATTTGTTTGCTCATAAAGTGAAACACTAACACTAACAGTATTAAATTGTTCCCGATAGGTAAAATCAGAAGAGATGTTATTTTTCCTCCACACAAACTACTGATCAGACAAAAATCCAGAAATGTATCGTACTACTGTAACTCCTACTGTTCTTCCTTGTTTAGGAGATGTAGATTTAAAAAAAAGACATGAAATATACCCTCACTAATAATTGAATCAGAAGTTCAGTCACTATTTCAGTATCAGTAAAAAACATTTACATTTAGTCATGGAGAAATGAATATGGTGTTACATGCCCTCATCATACACAAATTTTTCATTTTTCACCTTTATTTCAGCTCCTGTTGGAGGTTCTCCATCTCTGCTGATCAATCTGTTTTACTTTTTGCATGCTAAGTTTTTATCATAACTTTATTTGATAAAAGAGTGGAGTTTTTTTGTAATGCAGGGTAACATATTTTTTCATTTTAGCACCAGAACTATCTATTGTATAAAAAAATTGGTTATTACCTTTTGTTGTACTATATAATTTTCTATAGTAGTACGAGTTAAAATCATATTTTTTAAAACTGAAATTTAACCTTGTAATTCTTTTCTCTTTATCATCTCTTCTGGTTTGAAAATTTTAAAAAGGGGCGTGGTTATTTGAGTTTGATCTGAATGGAGTGAGAGGAGGCACATAAAGAATGTTTTTATTTAATTTATTGCTTGTAAAATTTCCTAAACCTTATGGTTTTTAATCTTGTAAATATTTGTTGAAGAATGTGATGAAGAATTGTGTATCGTGGTTAGTAATAATGTGATTCATTTAGAAGTATTTTCTCAAAAGTATTTTTCTAGCATCTTACGCCTCTAGATTTTATTAAGTCACTACAATTTTTAACATATCTTTCTAATCTATGTAAGTAGACGATCAGATCAGGGGTAAATCCAACCTTTTTTTCTTCAACCATTCAATTCTCTTGATGTTGAATTTCTAGAATTGTTATCAAAATGCAGTAAAAACTGAAATTTTAGAACACATAGATTGTTTAATATCATCAAATTACTTCTAAAAGAAATAAATTAATATTTTTCAGTTTTGAAAAAAACAATTCTTAAAAGAAAACAGTATATGTTACTTCTTTTATTTAGTGTAAATAATAAATGAACCTCTTTTTGACATTGATTTCTATATATTAATATCTATGGTTACTATTTTTTAACTGGAAAGAAAGGAGTACCCCTAACTGTCAACTCTACTGATGGGTCTGTTGTTGAATTCATAGATTTTATGCCGAGAATGGGCAAGACGGAATTTGTTGTAAAAGATTGAAACTAACTTTTGTCTTAATAATTCTCTTGCTCATTCATTCTGACCAAGCATTTCATTAAAATAATGTTGGGAATTTTTGAAATAACTTCGAAATAATATAATTAAAACTGTAATAAATGTGTATAATAAATACTTATGAATGAAATTTTACGAGGGGTCTGAAAATTATCTGGGCTTTTTCTGAGATGGGCAATCAGTCATACAAATCATTTCATCTTGAAAGTTGGCCACTTAATTTACAAGAACCTCGTATAAAGAAGACTGTCCAATTTTTTATTGAAAAAAATAGTTTGATATCTTAATTTACACGTCTATTTAACGAACCCCATAGTTGTTAAAATGTGATTGATTTTGATTAAGTTTTATTGCTGAAATTGTAATTATTTATAAAAATATGTGTAATGTAAATATTGTAATCTTATTTCCCAATACATATGCTTTTTGAATTCTTTTTTTATTCAGAACAAGATTACTAAAAATATTGAATAATGTTTATTGATGAAGCAGTTCAAACGAATTTGAAGATGGTTTTTGTCAAACAAAAGTTTTTTAACTATTGGGTGCATGGGTGCTTTTTAATAATATTAACGAAGCATTTTTTAATTTTCCACAGAGCATCATGCCTCTTTTGTAAGGAAATTGGAAGAATATGAGAGAAATGAATGAAACATGTATTTGAAATTAACTACTACAATTGAAATTGAGGAAATTTAGAAGTGAAAACTTATTACTTGAATTGCATTAATAAAAAAATTAATTTTTATTTTTGGACGAAACAACAAACCATGAACAAAACAAACCACAAGAAAAAAACACAAAAACAATTCACGTTATGCTCAACTATGAAATTCTTGAAAACATGGTTCAAACATAACCCTGGTTACAATACAAACAATGATGAATTGTGTTTAAGAGTTTGAGTTTTTCCTTTTTCATTCGTTATGCCTATTTTAGTGGTAAATGTTGTGAAACTTCTGGGGTAGGTTAAACTAATTTTTCCGGCAATAATTTTTCAATTACTGCTAGTCGAAAATCATAGAATGATAAATTTGGTCTATTACCATATTTTCTAAATAGTAAGTAAGCATTTACCAGTAGGAGGTTAATGAACGTGAAGACCCAGTTTTTTTTGTACCACTCTATAAAGTTTTTCGCAACACTGGATAGTATTTTTATTTGAACAACGATGAAAATAAAATGAAAACAACAATAAAAATTAATTGGCGCTCCGGGGCGACTTCACTGATTCAAGT
>WOGN01000154.1:0-30680 GCA_015342105.1 Leptinotarsa texana | reverse complement strand
TTTGGCAATTATCCCACTAGCGCGCCTCTGGCTCAGTATTTATCCGTCGATAACAATGGACAAATCCCTTAAAACAGGGTGATACCTACCTGCTCTTTATGAAACGACATAATTTTGCAATGCGGACTAGGGAAGTGACAGAATTTATTGACGGATCACCCTGTAGCGCTTTTGAATACTTAATGAGATTTTATTACTCTACACTCTTTTGAAATAGACTATAGAGTAACTTGATTTGTTCATGCTTTCAAATATAAGTTCAGGCATTCTAATTAGGAACTTACCACCAACATTCATAAATACAGCCTTCCAAGAAAACAATACCAACATTCATAAATATAGCCTTCCAAGAAAACAATTTGATGATATTTCTTTCGAAACAGGTACTGCAAAAATATCAATTCATCACACAATGCTTTATTTTCACCTACGGCACATTTACGTTATTGATCTGCTTAGGATACATGATTCTTGGACCCAATGATCACTTACCCACGGTGTGAGTTGTCATTGATTGATGATGCTAGCGGGCCAACTGTATCGAGGCTTTGGGAACAGGGCCGAACAGACAGAATAAATAAAATAATATTAGACCTTAAGGCCTTGTAATGAGCTCATAGGCCAGAATAAATTAAAAATACATAGTGGCAGATACATAAATAGTGACGATGTTGAATGAAATGGGATTGAGATATGAACCTTACAGGATACAAGACGGTATACGAGTTTTGATTATTTGAGATTTGTTTTTAGCTGATTGAAATATCAATTTCAGTTCGGAGAAAAGTGAGTGTTGACAAAAGATTATCCATCTTTCATAGATACAGTCAATCTATGACTCAGAATGACTTTGTTTAAAAATATTTGTTTTGGTAAATATGCGATTTTGCAGTGCCTTTGTTTCCACAGCAAAATTTCATTACCTCATTACGACATATTGCAACTTGTACATAAAACAACTTTTGAGTAAATTTTATCATAATCATTCAAAATGATACTTTCAGGACACGTGTCAAAGCCGTCCAGATCGCAAAGTATGGGCCATGAAGCAATGCGGTCTGCTGAAGTCCTCACTATTTGCACCATGCCACTCCGAGGTGCCCGTGGAGTATTACTTGGAGAAATGCATATTCGACAGCTGTGCATGTGACCAAGGAGGAGACTGTGAATGTTTCTGTACAGCATTAGCGGCTTACGCTCAGGAATGTAACAACAGAGGAGTGCCCATCAAGTGGCGGTCTCAACAACTTTGTCGTAAGTTTTGTACTCAAACATGTCGAAGTAAAATGACAATTGCCTCAGCTCAACCTCAATAAATCAATGTAGGTACTTCTAGTTTATAATTCCTATTTATGCAGAATCATTGAACGAATAAAAAATGAGATGCACAAATGTTTCAATAGAGAATTAGCATTTTACATGGATTTGAGACACATACGGGGGTGGTTTGAAAAGTTTCCGACCTCAACATAAAGATGGCAGCACTCCTGAATAAAAGCTAGTGAATTTCGTTGTTCATCTGTTGACAGTTACCCATCGAAGTTTCAGCCATTTCGGACGCGTAGTTGTTATGTATCAGTCGTTTGAATGAATTGATGTAAATGTTTTTATGAAAATGGACGAAATCGAATATCTAGTTGTCATCAAATGTTTTTGCAAAGCAATACGCTTTCGCAAATCAAAGATGAGTTAGATTCTGTGTATGGGAACTCTGCACCATCATTTACCATAGTGAAATTTTGGGCATCTGATTTTTAAACGTGGCCGTAAGAGCTTGGGAGACGATGAACGTTCGGGATGTCCAAAAACTGCAACTACCGACGAAAACATCGTCAAAGTTCAACAATTGGTGCTAGACGACCACCGAATCAGAGTGAGACATAGCAGATTTCATGAACATGTCGAAAGAATGTGATATTAAATCAACATTCAGATATGAGAAAGCTGTTCGCGCATTGTGTGCAGCGTATGCTCACGTCAGACCAAAATCGTGTTCGAAAGAACAATATGTTGGCGCAGTTTAGGCGCAATAAATCCGAGTTTTGACGCCGATTGATTACTGCTGATGAAACTTGGATACAGTCCATTATACGCCCGAAACAAAAATACAGTCCAAACAGTGGACTGTAAAGGGAGAACTGGCCGAAAAAAGCAAAAACTGAAGTTTTGTCTGGGGAGGTGATGGCGACTGTTTTTTGGGATAGATGTGGAGTTACTTTAACGATTATCTTCAAAAAGGGAGACCCAGTGTATAGGAGCATACTACGCATCATTACTTGACAAGCTGAAGACAGAACTTGCGGAAAAACGGGCACATTTGCAGAAAAAGATAATCCTGTTTCACCAAGACAACGCAACGTCTCACACCTCAGCAGTCGCCATGGCTAAAATCTACTAATTACTGAATGAAGGGCTTGACCATCCGCCTTACTCACCAGATCTAGCCCCAAGCGATTTCTTTCTGTTTCCTCATCTGAAAATTGCGCTTGGCGGACAATGATTTTTGACACCTCCATGAATACTTATTATTTTGTAGAGGAAAACGCCGAGTTGAAAGGAGACTATGGTGAAAATCTGAAAAAATGTCTTGCTAGGTCGGTAACTTTTCAGAGCATCCTCGTATCAGAAAAATCCAAAATAACTGGAAAAATAACAACTGTAATAAATCTCTAATCAAAATTGAGCATAGAGGTTTAGGGTGTGTAAGACAAAAATATCTAAACGAGTTTCTGATTTTTCAAAATATCGTAACTTGGATGATACAAGAAGTGGAGATATATTTCTGTAACTCTTAGATGTACGATCTCAAGTGGGAAAAATCAAAAATGTAACAACTGACGGTGCAAAGAACATTGACGGGTCACAATACTGGTTTGGTAGGCATGATTAATGAACAATTGAAAGAATTAAATATTACACAGCCTTCTCTACAACTTCATTTGGAAAATGTTATATAGTGTAGTGAAGTCCATCAATTATATTCGCAAAAACGTTATGAACCATCGTACCTTCCGGAAATTCTTGAATGGAACTGACGCTGAATATTGTAACGAAATAAAGAATAAACTATCTTAAACAAATTTATTTTTAACAATATTTTACTATCTCAACTAATTTATATTCAACACTTAGCAACTAACGCTTAATTTATCTTCACTGTTCGAATTCTTTGTTTAACCTGCTCGATTCGCTTTCTGAATACAAACTCCCTCTCTGAACGAGGAGCCGATCTTTTATATCGGTAACGATCGTTCTAGATTTATCTAGTGGTTCCGGTACTCATCTACACTATACTTCGCGGCGGTTCGCGGTGAGTCATGTGTTTGCTGGCTGAGATATCGGTCAGGGCCGGCTTCAGATTCGTTACAAAATGAAGATATCATTTATTTTTCTGAAGTTAGATGGCTCAACCCTGGGAAAGTTCAAAATAAATTTTTTGACGATATTGAAATGTTTTTGACAGAAAAAGGAAATAATATACCAGAACTATTGAATTTTGAATGGATGAGCGAGTTAGCTTTTATTGTGGACATCACAAGTTACCTCAAAAAATCAAATATAACAATACAAGGGAAAGAAAAGTTAATCAACGAGCTATTTACAGAAATCAAAAGTTTCCAGCTCAAAATAAAATTGTTCATTTCTCAATGAGTCACTAAAAGTACTGTATGGAAATTTTCGTCATCGGTTCCAAGATTTTTATGCAAAAGAAATGGCATATCAATATTTGAAAATATTGATTTGCAATCTAACAATCTATATAAAAATAATTTAGATAAAAATGATTCAATTGCATTTTATTCAAATTTACCAGAAAATACATTTCCAATTTAAGAAATTTTGAAATATCAATGACTTGTATTTTTTCAAGCACCTATTTACGCGAACAAACATTTTTACCAATGAATTTCATAAAATCAAACTATGGAACGAGGTTGACGGATGAAAATTCACAAAACTTGTTGAGGATCACAGTTTCCCAAATACAACCAGACTTAAATAAATTATCCAATATTCAAGAACAAAAAGCGCAATTAATTTCAATGAATGAATAAAATGAAAGATAAACTATATCCCTTGATATTTTATATTTACATATTTATACGTATGTAATTGATACCTATTGTATTTTTTTTAATTGTAAAATTTTTGTTCTCTGTTATTGTTATTACAGCACGTCAATAAAATATTAAATGTTTTATATATTTATTTCTGATAATATTCATCCCTCTTATTTGATATAAAAGCACTATTTAAGTAAGTTACATTTGTGCGGCCCGCATAAAAAAAATATTATGATAATGGCCGCTGCCATTGCCCACTTCTGCGCTTTATAATATCTTTTCAAGCAGAAATGAATCATGAGTATTGGTATTAGTGATTGTTGAACACTATTTGTGTGATGTGACTAATATTTTAATGAAAATTACCTCCCACCAACCAAGTTGACCCAAATAATTTTTATTTCTTAGTGAATATTTTTATTTCCATTCAGAAATGGAAAATGAATAATTCTGTAGATACTTACAGTATGAACAATTAAATCAATTGGACTGTAATACATTTTCAGCAATGCAATGCGATGAAAGATGTGCAGAATACAGTCCATGCATATCCACTTGTCCAGAAGAAACTTGTGAGGATATACTTATCAACACTAAAATAACAAAAACTTGTGGAGCAGACACTTGTATAGAAGGCTGTGCCCCGAAACCATGTCCAAGTGGCTACATTTACACCAACTCTTCTATGCTGGAATGCATTCCAAGGAATGTGTGCAAGCCAGTCTGCATGGAAATAAATAATGTCACTTATTATGAAGGCGATCTGATAGAGGAGGACGATTGCCACAGTTGCTATTGTTCGAGACAAAAGAAAATTTGTAATGCTCAGCCGTGTACTACCACCGAAATACCGGAGTACACAACTCATCAAATGGAACAGATCGTACCCTGTACGTCTGGATGGTCGAAATGGATCAATAGAGAAAACGGAGCTTCGATAAAAAGTAAGAAGAGAACTAACAGAAAAGAAGTGGAGCCACTTCCGTCTGTTACTTATTTGGTGAGTATTCAAGTTACTTAGTGTCTACAACTATTTTGAAACTATCTATACCGTTTGTTTGAAGGTTGTTTACAATGTTTCATGCTGAATTTCATTAGTTTGGCCTTTCGTTGTCTAATATGATATAAAATGATTTAAAATCCTTGAAAGAACCATCACAATTGAAAATTAAAGAGATTAGCTGCATATATAACAATTATATTAAGCAAAAAAATCCTGAAATAAAATTACAATGTAATAAAATACAAACAAAAAATTGAAAATGGAACAATAAAACACAAAAATAAATTAAAATTACGAGACTTCAAGCCAAGTTACTTCACGACGTCTTGATTGTTAACGGATTTCAAATGATTTTATATCATATCAGACAATGGATGCCCGCAGTAATGAAATTCATCCATACCGTCTTCCTTATTTATTTCTGAGAAGAATCCCAAGTATACTATAAATCCTTGTCAAAAACCATTAACGTTTTAAATTCTATTCAATAAGTTACATCACGAAGTTCTCAAGATAAGAGTGTCAAGAGTTATGAAAAATAGTAATTATTCAAAGAAAAACCAAATTGTTAAATATCGGCGAATAACAATAATCTCAAGTAAAGTTCAGTGACGAAGTACCTTTTCATCTTGATCTGAATTACATACAATTTGAAATATTTTAGAATCGAAACATGAAAATATCATCCTGAATAATAGTCATAGTCTAGTGAAAGTTGTACCCGAGTGAAATGGCTAGACGCAAAAAAAACTAGTAATTTAGACAATAGCTACGATAGTATACCATCTGAATCGCAAATTTTGAGAATAAATTTCCAGGAAAACGAAAAAGCATTAAATATAAAAAACTATTATAACAAAAATCTCAGGAAGAAAACATACGTTTATGGAAGATTATCGAGGGAAAAAAATTTTGATTATTAAAAAAGACAAGAATATTAATTGATTACAGAAGGAAAATGAAAAATTACAATATAATCATGATTCAATCACTACTACTTTAGCAGAAAAAGAAACAATTAGGGTGAGTTTGAAGAAGATAACAGAACAAATAAAAAATATAGAAGTAAAATAGATCCTAAAAAGTAAATTAACATATTTTCAGGTTTTAAAGCAAAGAGATGTAAATGAAATCAGTTATTCTGATTCAATTATTATATTGGTAATCTCAAAATTAATATTGCATCAGTGAAACGAGGAGGACTGGAAATACATTGCAAAGAAAAATATCATTATGAAAAGCTGAAAAAACAAATTAGAAGATGATCATAAACTATTAGTTAAAAAAAATCAACCCAAGGATTGAAATTGCTGGTCTGTCTCTTGAAGAATCAATCCAAAAAGATAATCTACAAGAAATGATAAAAGAACAAAACTCTTTCACTACCGAAAATGTCTTCATAAAAATGAATCAAGTAACATACATTTTTCACAAAAACAAATATACCATTTTTGCTGAAGTTAATGGAAATCTATTTAGGAATATTCTCGAAAAAAACCAAAGGAAAATTGTTTATCAATTGGCAGAATTCAAATGTCTATGATAATAATCAATTACAGTGTTACAAATGTTGCCGATTCAATCACTTTTCAAGAAACTGAAGAAATTCAACAATTTGCTCTCGATGTGGCGATTGTCATGGAGAAAAAACTGTTCTGGTTCTAAAATAAAATGTGCAAATTGTGAATTTTCGAGTTCAAATTTTAAAACCATGTAATAAGTCTTACTGTAAAGTTGAATAAATCTCTATCGGAATTTTTGTTCAAACACAGTAAAATAACTGGGAAAATTTAGTAACTGTCCCTTTCCATTTGATCAATTCTCAAAGAGTTTTTGATTCCAGAATAGTGAAATTCGAAAAAAGCAAGGAATACCTCATGAACCTCCCCAAATACCAAGACAATATAGAGCTCTTGTGTATCTCCATGATCTGATATAATAATTTTTTTCAGAGTAATCTTCAAGGATCCAGTAGGTGCAATATTAGCAATATGATAGATATTGAATGTCGTACTGTAGATACACACACGCTTCCAAAAGAAACAGGTCTAGACGTTGAATGTTCCTTGGAAAGAGGTTTGATTTGTCAGTCATCAGATGATCAGAAGCTATGTCCAGATTTTGAAATTCGCGTTTTGTGTCAATGCGGTAAGTCATTTAGTTTATTAGGTTGTTCAGTGTCATTATTTTTCAGGTTTCAAGGCCGTCGATTTTTGCTAGCGTTTTGCAGGCGCAATACATCTACAGAGGTTTATACATCCTGAGTTTATCTCCGATAACTGAATATTACGTCCGCTCAAAGCGAATTTATGTTGACTCAGATAGTTTGGAGTGCTAATACCTGTATCTGGATTGGGTAAATTGCGTAAAACGTCTTTATGTTGACTCAGGTAGTCTGGTCAGCTCTAGAGTCATGTCCCTAATTTTACCAATGAAGTCTGTCGAATCCTTGACTTAAGAGTTTGTCTTTCCCATATTCTGGTAAGCTTCGATGTTGTGTTCTTGTTTACCAATGGAAGACTTTCTGAGGGGCTAACCTACTTATCTCCGAGTGATATCAGCGGACTTTTCAGAGAATGTCTCACGGGGAGTTTCTTTCGTTGGAAGGAAAACTTCTATGAGCAACTAAATGGAATGGCGATGGGAAGTCCACTCAGCTCAGTGATAGCCAACTACTTCATGGAACGTTTTGAAGAGAAAGCAATCGAAACCTTCAAATTAAAACCGACCTAGTGGCTACGTTACATGGATGAAACTTACGTCATCTGGAAACATAGAAAGGGCGTTCTAAACCTTTTCCTAGATCACTTGAAAGCTCAATACCCCAGCATCAAGCTCACTATGGAGATTGAACAGGATCAGCGTATAGCATTCATCGAACGATGTGGTGGTAAACTAACCCAAGAAGTGTACCGAAAACTAACACACGGAAAGGTACCTGCACATACTATCAAATCACCATCCTAGGCAGAAGAGAGGAGTCATTTCAACTCTAACTGAACGGGCTCAAAGAATATGTGAACCAAAGCATCTAGAAGAAGAACTGGAACATCTACAAGTGGCCTTGAGATTGACTGGATACAATGTACCCGAGATTAACAAGGCCATGAAACCGAAGAGTTCCACGATTCAAAAAGGGGAGCAGGCTCAGATGATTACACATACGTATCTACCATATATCGCTAGGGTCACATACATAATTGGAAAACTTTTAGGGAAACACAAGATCAAAACCCACCAAAGAGATACTACAAAGAATCAGATCTTCTGAAGACAAAAGAGACCCACTATCAGTAGCTGGAGATTATTGCATACCGTGCACTGGTAGGAAGCTTTACGAGTACACTACGGAACCATTAAAAGATTCATGGGAACAAGGTTGTAGGAGCTGAAATAAACTGCAGACTAGGTCAAACGGACAATTCGGCTGTAGCAGAACACGCAGTCAGTTAAGGAAACCACAGATTTCTCTTTGAAAACCAGGAACTCATTGCTCTCAACCAGGGTTACCATATCCGACTGATATGGGAGGCAATAGAGATCCACACACGTGGATATTTTAATAAAAAAGAAAAAGCTCAACCGAGTAAGGAATACCATTCTAAGAAGTTCAAGAATAGCAAATATCATGACGGCAAGTAGAAGAGGGTTATTGGCATTTCACCTAATCCAGGTACAGATATTATCACACCAGACTACGCAGCCGTAATATCTAGTCATCGGAGATGAACTCTGAAGAAACTAGCCACTCGAGATAACGAAACGCCAAGAAGAAGTTTCAAAAATCGACGGCCTTCAAACCCGAAAAATAGTGACACAGAAAATATCGTCCGCGAAAGCCTTATCCACTATAAGGTTGTGTTCAGAATCTTTGTTTCGTATACGAATATTCTTTAGATGATGTTTGGTTTGACTTTTTGAGGGTCATGATTTATTTATTGAACAAATTTAGAACTGATACTTGAACATATGATATATTTGTGCAATTACTCAATAACTTTGAAATTATGTTTTGGTTTAAGATTTTGAAGTATAATAATTATGTTTTGAATAGATAACAAACATGCTCCTTTTGGAATAATATCTGTCTTGCTTTTCGTTTGATGCCATAATATTCTGAGTAATAGACCAATTCAAATAATTGTTCATGCAGTTGCAGTTTCGTGAGAATGTATCATCTCTCCCACCAAGCGATTTCCTGGAGTCTTTGAAGTCCACTAAAAACTCGTCAAGACAACAAGAGGATTTCTTAGAATTATTGGGGTTCTTGTTGAATAGTCTTTTTGAGCAGAAAATAGCAGATTCAGTACTCCTGACTGCTCTGGATTGAACTGACTGACTGACTATTATAAGAAAACAAGTATAGCTGAGGCACCAGTCAACCTGATAATAACACTGATGATCTTCAAACATGACAAACCTCTGACGGAAGTACAAAACTCTCACGAAGGTTCGAAATAGATGAACTATTATAATCTTCATGCGGTCATTGTTCACTGTGGTTCTGGCGTTAAATCTGGCCATTATTACGCATTGGTCAAAGACGTAACAGACTGGTTTAAGTTTGACGATAGTCATGTCACTAAGTGATCCGGCGATGTCTTGAATTTACTGGAACCTTTGGAGACACCCTACATTTAGTTTTAGGAAAGAGAGGACATTGGCAAATCAAGATCTCAAGATGATGTGGTGCTGCAGGTTTTTCCGGGTTTTCCCACAGATATAAAAGCAAATACGCCACTGGAATCAAAGAAGTCGTCTCAGAGCGCCAATTAATTTTTTTGTTTCATAATTTCATGATTTGTATTACTTTCTTCTTCAGAGTATTGAAAAAAATTGGGGATAGACCAACATATTTTGATTCGCCGCAATTTAGTATTTTTTTTTTCAAAAAAATACTTTTTTCAAGTATATATTCAGTGCATTGGTTTTTCAGAATTTTTTTGAAAACTTTGAAAATACACATATAATTTTGTGGGATACAATGCTATCAATATTTTTGTTTCTTACTTTTATGGTAATGTGGTCTACTTCAGAGATCTCATGACAATCCGAGCTTCTTCATAATTTGTATCTACAATTTATATTTTTGTTAATGGCTTCAAAAACATAAATTCTGACCTTTACAAAAAAAGGATAACTATTCCAATTTTAGCTTAACTTTTGTGCAGATATTGACAAACTGAGCATAATAGAGAAAGTACTAAAAGGTAACTTCTGTTCATAGTGTTCAGTAACGTACCAATGCCATCTTCATTAATAATTCCAATTTCTCACTTGTAGAAGAAGAAACCACCACAGTAGAATACACAACTGAATTTATCACCAAAAAACCAGAATGTGTAATTGGCACCCCTAGTAAGGAACATCCAACTGATTGCTATAAATTTTATGAATGCGCCCCTGGTCTAAACGGTAACCAATTTGTGGAGAAAATCTGCGGGGAAGATATGATGTACAATCCCGTGACAAGAGTTTGCGATTGGCCACGAGAAGTTATACCAGTCAAAAAAATTTGTGAGTATCAAAATATTTGATAATTTGCACAGAAGCCACTATGATTATTATTTTTGAAATTCTTTGCGCGCGCTTGAATCCATAACATTGGTTATGAAATTGAATCAGATATCAGTCACAGGATTCCTACACAATATAATTAATGAAAGAAGTAAAATTTAACCTACATGAAACACTGTCATTGTCAATGACGGACATCGATGTTTCGGAATAGGATACTTCTCTTATTGCCTTCATGTCACAGATGAGTTAAATGAATGTCATCGTGACATAAGTAGATATAACTCATGCGTGACATAAAGACGTGATTTTATGAATGAATCGAGTGTTTCAACTTGTAATGTTATCCGCGTTGGTGCTGAGGAGGCAATGAGACAAGCGTCTTATTCCCAAAAATCGATGTTCGCCATTTAGGATGACACTGTTTCATGTGGGTGAAATTTTATATATTCATATATCATATTGTGTAGCGTTACTATGCTATTTGCAGACCAGGAGCATTATTTGCTTTCCACATTTTTTTGTATACTGATGAAGAAGTAGAAAATCAAGTTATTACTATAATCTTCTATCCCAGCAGATGGTATATGCATCTCTTCGGAAGATAGTTATCTATAATTCTGACTCACACTCCGGAGTATGTGTTTGTGGAGTTTTTTCGGGACTTTTTCCGCTGGTGGGAATGACCACAATGGTACTTATCTATTTATTTTTTGATCTTCATGGAATTATTTCCCAGCAGCTTGATTGCATTAACCTTTCTCCATTTTATATCATTTCTAGAAACATGTGGATTCGTTTTTCGAGTACATTCCAGAATAGCTTCCCAAATTTCTGTTACCGCAGTTTTCGATTGGTTAGTCAAACCACCATCACTGATATAAAAACTTGGAAAGTTTAGTGGGGTGTCACACCGATAGGTGGTTCCACTTATGTCTCGCTTGCATAAACTTGGACAAAATTACAAAATTAACGAAAATAAAATGAAAACTTGTTGGGAGGCCATGATTTGGTATTTAGGAATAGCTTTCAACTTTGAATAACTTTTATCAATAACATTTTGCTGAAATAAGGGTACTTCACTCTTTTATACTTTTTGACCTACTTTCGGCTGTATCTGTATTTTGATTGTGCTATTAATTTAAAAAAATGCAATAGAATAAAATTTGCTTCTTTTTTACAGGTGGAAATGGATCAATGTCGGTAGTTCCATTCAAAGAAGAAAGTATGTATATTCATTTTAGCTATTTGTTTTCGCAATAAAATATTGATAATTCCTACCTTATCTTACCTAGTCGGTATCTGCCTCATAGGTTCTGAAACTACTACAAGGCAGATCCTTGTGAGTGCACTAATTCACACAGAATGGTTGTCGGGCAAAGATGAATCGAAGAGGTGGCGCGGACGTTTGTCTCTTTCGCTTTCTTTTTAGTGCAGTGGGTCATCTGCTCATATAGGAAATACGCGAGTTATGTATGGAAAGTCGAAAACTTGATTTTATAAAGAGAATTTATTTTACACAAGACACTACGAGAGCGTTTATTCTCATTGAAAGCAGTACAGAAAATGAATACTATTGAATTAAATGAATACAAATTAATTAATGAAAACATCAAAGTATGCATCTTTAAATACTCGTATATGTTATTATGAAGTACTAGCTTTTACCCGCGACTTCGCTGGCGCAGTACAATAGAAATTAATCAATATGAGAACTATATGACGTTAAAGTAGCTAGATTTTGAGATTTTGTTGTCAATTTTATTATCTTACATGAAAAAATTTTTTTTGTTGATAAAAAGTATCCTATGTTACTTCTAATACCTACAAAAACATAATGTGTACAAAATTTCATGATCAGCTGAGTAGTTTTCGCGTGAAACCGTAACATACAAACTTACATTCGCATTTATAATATTAGTAGGGAAGTAGGGATTTATTATGAATATCTATGAAAATTCAACCCGCCTTTCATATGCATTTACATTTTTCGAAAATATAAGGTAGTTTTTATAAGATTCCTCATTGAAAAAATAACACAAACAGTCATTTCTGAAATTGCACCTACACCTTTGAAGATAAATATAGCATTTTATTTAAGATGTTTAACATGAAGATAGGCTGTTTTTAATTTAAGATTGAAAAATATTTTTTCATATTTGTGACATTTTAAATATGGGTTTTACATTTTAAGATGAATTTTAATATTTGTATTTAAAATTTTCTTGTTGGATGCACCTTAATACTTGGGTCCTAAACCATTAGATTGTGAATGTGATGCACTGTGTGATCCCAATTTCCACCCTTCTATCACTAATCCTTATTTTTAATAGCCATTTTAGTTATTTCATCATTGTTATTCCCGCCAGGCGTCTACCAGTTTCACTTCTCAATCAGTAAACAGCACGGAGTAGTAGTGAATATTATTGGCGTTTTATTCCAACACCAAACCGTTATTTTAAACACCTCGACACATGTTTGAATCACTAAGATTAAACCAGTATAGTCTTCCTCTTGAAGATGATCACTTGGTGATGGAAACACGTGTCGAGGTTTTGAAAATAACGGTTTGGTGTTGGGAAAAACACCAAAGGTTCCAAACAGTGTATCACAGGAACAATTATGATGGGATTCGAAATGTGATGTGTGATGGAAAGTCTCGGGTACTTATAGATAAGGCACGTTTATTGTCTTTATGTAACGTCCGCGCCACGTCTACGTCCAACATTCTTTGTTCGAGAGTCAGCGATAGGTTACCCATTTCTTTGAACTCTTCTAAAATTATGTAGCCTGATTTGCTTGTTAAAACAATCTTTTCAATACTTTAGTTTGCACAAATCCCTATTTGCTAAATTTTAGTTATCAAAAAATTTTTGTTTCATGTGAGATAGTGCTTCCTCACATTCATAAAATTTGACAGACTGCTTTTGGTTTTTTTGTTGCAGCTAAGATCTCCATCATATGTAGCTCTATATTACATAGATGTCTTCTTAATGTACTGTATTTTTTTAGTAAACCTGTAATAAATGGAACAGTACTGGTTCTTTTTCAAGAAAGCTTTTCTATAAAAATTTTCCATATATGGTATATTTTTCCAGTTATATTAATTTTTTTATTCTCCATTTTGGCAGTCTATAGCTGGTTCAGTGCTTTCTTATGGACTTGATGATTTGTAACTCAGATATTTATAAGTTTTTTCATCGCCTGTGTTTCAAATTAATATTATTTGCCCATTGTATGATTTCTCACACTTCCGATTAGAATATTGATGTGTATTGAAGAGGGTCATTCTGAAGTTCCTAAATTTGACATACATTAGAACCAATCGTGTTCAATATTCCTTCTGTTTATAACCAATTTTTTCAACTTCATCAGTTCGGACTTCCATTGTCTAATCTTCTACTATATAAAAATGGATGTTTGTTGGTTGGTTGGTAAGTGATAAACTTCTATATCGCTCAACCGATCGTGATGAAACTTGATATGTATAAGTAATTTTTCATATAGAAGGTTTTTAGACTTTCAATTTTCCTGTAACTCGCCACGAGATAGCGCTGTAGAACAATTATTTGAAAGCACTGTTCTATAACGCTGCGCTGGAAAGAGGCAAACCATAGACACTTTCTTGAGTGCTATGTCCGATTATTACCTTCTGTATCTATATAAAGACACTCAATAACCTTCATATTTTGATATTTTTCTTGTAAACACAAGATCTATTAAATGCTCCATGCATTTGTATTTCTATCTTTTGGTAACCAAGTGTTGCACATCCTTACATTTGACTGCACCATACTGATGATTTTTTTTTGAATGATGCAGCTAATGTTCCTTTATTTTCAGTATTTTAATATTAATATTTGTTACAAAAATCATTTGAAGTTTTATAACACCCATTTAAGTATATGCGAGCGCTTTCAACAGCTGTCGTACTGTCTACTCAAACTGAACGTGTCAACCTCTTGTTTGTCCTTTTATGCGGTCCGCACGCCTTTGTGCAGGTCCTTCATGTCTTTTAGGTAAATTTGCCTGTATTTTGGTTACATCAGGTAATATTCCCTGTGTTGGATATTCTTTAGGTCTACTGTTTCTAGGAGTGTGTATCATTTTGTGTAATTTATTGAATGTTAGGTCTTGTTTTATTTTGATTTGTATTTGTTCCTCGATAAGTGAATTATGACTGTTGAACTTATGGATGTTTAAGTTTTCCCAGATGTCCATGCGGTTTCCCTCACTCGTTTTATGAGTTTTATGTTCTCTGGTGGAGGGAAACAAAGAACAAAAAACTCATAAAACAAGTCAATAAAGGAAACCGCATAGACATCTGGGAAAACTGGACATCTAGGAAAACATGTGTAACATTCAATATGTTACACACTCTTAGAAACAGTAAACCTAGAAAAGATGTAACACGAAGAATATTACCTGATGTAACATGAATACAGGCAAATTTACCTAAAGTACCTGCAGTATCTGCACTAAGGCGTGTGGACCGCATAAAAGGGCAAACAAGAGGTTGACACGTTGAGTGTGAGTAGAACCTTGATGTTGACAGCACGACCAGCTGATAAAAGCGCTTGCATATAATTAAATGGGAGTTATAAAGCTTCAAATCCTTTTTGTAACAAATATTAATATTAAAATACTGAAACTAAAGGTATATAAACAAAACCTGAAAATTTATATGATATGTGTTTCCAGTACAATAGAAAATGAAGGTCTTGTTTTGACTAGGGGCCGACCGGAGACTTAGCATCTTCATGAACACAACTATAGTTCTTTCTCTTCCTGAGTTCGTTTGTTCGTTTGTCCCGGCTACTGAATTACTGTTCGAACGAAGTTATCAATAATAATATTTTTTTTTTGCACTGAACCAAATTCCATGTTACTGAAGAGAGTTAGCCAGACATTATCGTCCTTTTGAGTTCTTGCGCTCTATCGACACTGTTTTTTCAATGACTTTTCTGTATAACCTGGAATGATATGCAGATGTTATGTCCTGAGTGACCTTAAATTTGATACAAATCTTCAGAGCACAGAGCCAGTGGTTACTTCATTGAATTACTTTATTCTTTTGTAATACCACCATTGTATACTTCAGTTCATACAATTCACAACCTGACTAGATATAATATATAGACTAACCTTTGGACGAATTCAATTATGTCAATTATCATTAAAAAACTATTCACAGTACACAAATCCCGTTAGTTATGGAAATAATTTGAAATCGTCCCCAGCGCATTCAGCCTTACCGTTTAGCGAGATAGCCGAGTAATTCAGCGAACTCTTTGATTTCGAGCATTGGAGCCGCCATGTAAAAATATGGAAATTGCTCCGGCAGAATGCAGTCCGTCGCTGGTCCGCGGACATCGCTTCGCTTTTGCATTCGCAGCCACATTTAAATTGCTAAAAGGGGACACTATCAACGGGCGCATCTCTCTCCGCAAGATATTATAATCTTCTTGTTGCAAGGCAAATGCACATAACCGGTTAGTATAGACCAAGACCTCTCGTCGGCCATCTTGGACCCATGCCCATGCAAAGGAGACCTGGTATCGCTCGAGGTGGACAACAACAGCGATGGACGGAGGAGCTATTATTGTTCGTACGATCGATCAAAATTCCTATCGCACCATAATGAACAGGTCGTTAGTTCGGCAGGAGTTTTTTTTTCATCGGCGATCGAGGTTGAAAATCCATTCCTTGCTCTCTACGAGATTACGCGAGATATTGAGCTATGTCTGTCTGTTTGAACATCGGCGGAGATCGACGATTTTAAATGGGTAGAGGCATTTCTTTAATATGGGTTTCCAAAAAGATGTGTCTGCACTTGTCTGCAAATGCGCTATTTCAACTTTGACTATTTTTAGGTTAGGTGAAATATGAGGAAACAGATTTACAACAATTCAAGCACAAACCCTCAACTTTACCAACTTTTGCATTCAAAGAATTGAGTAATGGATTAGGAAAAACTTGATACTGCGAAATATTAAAACAATGATCTACATGGAACTTCAGTTTTATTTTTCCCAAGTTATGATTGAACTGCCTAAGCACATTGTATGTGCTTAGGCAATAGACACTTTCGCTTCCTTCGCCTTTCCTACGCAGGCTAACGCGCAGTTGCGCCGCTAGCCTTTTTATATGCAATTATTACTGCCATCTCGAGATGATCGGAATACACTAGCTAGAACCAGAACTTTCTCGAACCAACGCGGTAATTCCAAATATTCAATTACGCCTAATGCAACCTAGCGGGTGGATGAAAAAGATAGTACATAGTACCATTACTCGCCACTAGATGTCGTTAAGTGTCACAATACACAATAATAATTGAAATACATAAAAAGCGTAAGTTAGCTTAGATCACACACTTTGCGACTATCCTAGTCTACAAATATAGTTAAGGGAATAAATTGGTCCTTGGAACAAACTGAAAAAATTATTATTGCCCGAAGGCTTCAAAGTTTGGAGACCCCTGATCTAACACATTGTTTTTATCTCTAGATTTGACATTGCTGCATAAGATATCAAGTTCCAATTGCCACAAGGTCTTATTATCAGCCTACTTGTAGCGAACCTGTGGTATATGGCAATTTAAAATATAATTCGTAATCAACAGTATAAAACGCCTTCTTCCACATTATCGCTTCTACTAAGTTATGATGTTTCTATTGGAGAGAATGTCTCTACGCTAGGTAATGAGTTTATAGATAGTAGATATCTGAATTTTTCACAAAGCAAATGTTCGTTATCGATAGTTAGGAATGTAAAATAGGAAATGAAACAGTCTTTATTATTTGCCTTACCCACAAAAAACCCATGTATGTGAATCGATGGTCGTTACTTCTTTCAATAATATTTTTTATACCGTGTAAGTAACTCTCAAATATATTTTGGAACCTTGTCGAGAGTGGAAAGTTGTCGATGTAGATTCTGTGCCTTATTTTTCGTGGAAATCATCGTAAAAGTTCCAAATTCATACATCGAGATGATCAGTGGCCTTAGAAAGGAACCGTGCGGTTCACCTCCACCTTTTTTTGTCATGAAACATTGAAACTGATCGTTTTTTCAGGTTCACGAGCTATGCGACAACTTCTGTCACCGGTATATAAGTTGTTTAAAGGGCAAAATGCCAATAGACTTAGTGATAGACGAAAGGGATGGCGGAAAACCGCCCGAACTGACGGGCTCGACGAACGGTGATGGAGGCACGAGAAGCAACGCGGACTCCACCTCCCATACCGATGGAGCCAGTACGCCGGATGTGGTAAGTATTTTTTTCATATACCAAAACCCTTTTCTCTCCATCCCGTCCCTTGACTTGAATGTGCCATATTGAATGCCGCTCGATGAGCTCGAAGAGGTACTGAGCTTTGTTAGCGATAAATAATAGAAACGGTGTAGTTGAATACCAGTTTGGGTATGTTGTTTACGCAGTGGCGTGCTAGAATAATCTTAAGGGCTATACCAAAAACAACTTCAAGTTACTTAGTAACCCATCAATATAATTCTTCTGCAAATTGATGTCATTAGGTGTAAGGAGTATTACAAATATCAGATTGACCATCTGGCTCTCAGCTAGGAAGGCCTGTAGACTCATTCTTGTTGTTAAAAGTCGATGACTTGTCAAACTACATCAGAGACAATTTTTTTATTTAGGCTCATGATAGAACTATTATTATTGTCAAATCAGAAGGTGATTTGGATGATAAATAACTTCAATGTCGGTTGCCAGAATATCCACGTAATGAGTGACTTGAAGTAGGATATTTGGTGGTACATACAATTAACAATTTTGCATAGTTACACATGGAATGAAAAGTCCGGGGCCTCAAAGAAGGCCCCAGTTAAAAAAATGTTTTAATGATTGGGTTGTTCATTGGCATAAGCGTCCTACTATGGATGCCAAAAACATATTATGCGTTTCATGGATCAAATCATGGTATATTTTTGACGTAGAAGTACTTGTACAGTTCTCTTTTGGGACCTTCAGAAAGATTTGGTGGTTCAATTTCCATTCATTTTCCTACATCCTTCAAAATATGACAGCAATGAGTATCTTTTTTCTTTATCCATATAACGTAAATAAGCTATATGAGAGCTGCAGTCCTCTTATAGCTTACATATAGCAACTGACGTGTATTCTAACTTTGATCTTGTGAAAGCATAGAATAAAGTTTTTAAGGTTGAAGTTTCTTTGAAATCACTACTGTTACGTGCAATTGATCTGTACAAACAACAGGAGGAGGTTGCAACATTATCGATATGTCCATTATATGATAGTGCAGTGTCAAATGTGACGCCAAGATCAGTAAATGTTTCTGGTCTCACCAGAGAAACGTTTTCTATTGAATAATCAAAGATCAAGATTATTAGTTTTCAAACTGTAGGACATGACCTTACATTTATCCGGGTTCAGCGACAAGTTATTTCGATAACACCATTCTACAACCCATCCTACGTTTGCTGAGAGGTTCACACAATCATCTATGTTCTCAACGAGGCAGTATAGTTTTAGATCATCGGCATACAAAAGGAAATACACATCTATAATATCTGCAATATCATTAATGAAGATATTGTAACGAATTAAAGCACTAACTGTCTTAAACTAATTTATTTTCTACAATGTTTACGTAACTAATTTATTTACACACGTTTATCTGCACAACATGTTAACAGCTCGCTTTCTCCATAGAGACTGATCGAACGGAAGCTGGCGGCCGGTTTATGTTGCGGTAACGAACATTGTCGAACCCTTCTCGAACTCTCTTTTCGCTTCTTCGGCGTATAAGGAATTTTCGCGTCTGATCTGACTGCTTTCTCGGCCGTTGCCACGAGCCCGGCACGTGCAGCACTGTCAGGGCTGGCTTCTGATTTATTACAATATAATAGAAGAAGAGGCATTTCACTCAAAAATTAAAAATTACGTTATTCAATTTTTTTGTCTTCTGTACTTGAAAATATCAGTAGTTTTCCAATTCAAACGATATCTTCATTAATAAACAAGGTTACTAATCGTGTACAATTAATCTAGATCAATCTTTACATTATCTAGAGATAATAGTTATTTTGAGTAAGTATAATCTTAATTATGAGTAGAAATTGCTCTCAGTATATTCCTACATAAATGAAGTTTTTGCATTGAATGAGTTTATGATAGATTCATAAACTGTTCGAAGTGTTAATTTTCCTCTGATACGGATTTGAAAACAGTGATTAATTTTTTTAAATTCTTCGAGGAATCACATGTGACAATATTCTTATTATTTGAAATCAAATGAAGACACCACTTCTAGGTGTACTTACTTCCCTAATCTGTATCTAGTGCCAGTTCAATGGCACTAAGGTATCACCTATGATGGTGAAAACTTGCGTGTCATTCAGGTTTGAGATCATAAAACAAGAAAGATCTGTATTCAAAATCCTTTGAACCACACTGGTCAGAAATCCTCCAATGAATCAAGCAGGAAAGCAGGAGAAATTTATTAGGTTGTTTCAAAATTTTGGTAGTATATACTGATCGATAGAGAATTTTGTACTCTATACGAATACGCAGCTGGTGCTGTTTATCGTCTTTTTCCAAATTTTAGCGTTTTGCCTCTTTTCAGCATATTAATATATGATGTCTTGAAGGTGGTTGACAATGTTTCGTGGTGCATTTCATCACTTTGGACTCTCATTGCCTAATATGATATAAATTGATTTGAAATCCCTGGAAGAAAAGATTAGCTGAAAAAATAACAATTTTATCAAACAAAAACTGAAACTACAATGGAATAACATACAAGCAACAATCAAACAAAAAATTGAACAGTTATCTCCCGAAGACGATTGTGGATACTAACGTCGATAAGTAACTTGGTTTGAAATCTTTTAATTTCATATTTTTTAATTTTCATTAATTTTTAGCTAATCTTTTCATTTTTTCACAGATTCTTTCAGGGATTTCAAATCGATTTATATCATATAAGACAATGGAAGTCCGAACTGATGAAATATAGGTACTATATAATGTCGTTGAGCGATTTTGGGACGATTTTTCTCTACCAAAGCGCTGTAGAAACAGGCAATTGGCAATGATAGTATTAATTAACGCACTATTGGACGTTCGTTTCCGAAATTTCGTTCTGGAAATTTTCGCCTTCAAGATGAGTCCCGAAGTTGTCGACCTACAGTAGTTAACCTTAGACGAGGATTTGAGAACTTTGATAGAGACTGGCCCATCACAAACGGAGCGTCGGATGTCGGAAAAACTAGGCGATTTTTGTTGGTTTAAAGCATATCGGAAGAGTTGAAAAGCTCGAAAAGTGTGTGCCCTACGACATGAACAATTGACAGAAATTGTCACGTTTCGAAGTATGTTCTTCTTTGCTTTTACGCAACCAAAACGATTATTTTTTGGATCGGATCTTCACGTGTAATGATGAGTAGATCCTCTACGACAGCAGAAGACGTTCAGGACAGTGGATGGACACCGATGAGCCATGAAGGCACTTTTCAAAAGCTAAAACCCACCAAAAAAAAGACCCTGTGACTGCTGGTGCGATTCATTATAACTTCCTGGAACTAGATCAAAACATCACAGCAGTCCTATGGTGAGAAAATCAACGAAATGTACCGAAAATTGCGTCAGTAACAACCGGCAGTATTTATTCAATATTTTCTGCGTTTTACAACTTTGAAAACAGTTTTTTCAACATTATATATTTCAACAATTTGCCACCAATCTCATCGACATTGAGAGTATTAATTTCCGAATTTCAATCCAAATCATCATCTCGTAGCTCCCTGATGATGACAGTAACCATATTGGAAATATTGGAAATATAATGTTATGAAAGTACACTTGTGCTTTCGGTGTTTCCCCAAATAACTTCAAGGCTTTGTTCCTAACTAGTCAGTGGAGAATATCCTAAGACTACTCCCCTGGTTAATACCACGAAGGGCGTTGAATACCCGACAGGTGTCAGTGTAGGATTCTCACTGAAGTTATTGCTACAAATATGCTGTTTTCTGATATACTTCGATACTTTAACCTACATATAGGTAATTTGAGACTGGCCTGAACAAATTTCTCTATTAGATAATTTGATCTACAGCCAGTTTCCAAAAGTGCCCTATCTATTTGTTGAGTTTTTTTTCTTATACGAGGAATGGGGCAAATTCGTATATGCGGTTCGTTACCTCCTTCACAAGCAGATGGGGTGACAAACAAGTTGTTGAGGAATGATACACTGAAAGGAATTCCATTTTCAATTATGGAAAATTGTCGACTTCATGTTGATGATAGACACACCTTGCACTGACAAGTGGAAAAACAGCCCGAAACCGGTCTGCATGTGTGTTCCAATAATTTTTGAATCGATTCCGGCAGTTGTTTTGCCAACAGCATATGCAGAAATAACTTAAGTGAAAAATCTTGCACTAACACCTGTAGGAAATATTTCAACGCCCATCGTGGTATTAGACAGGGTAGTAGTTGTTTTCTGATAGGTGTCAGTCCATTAACCCATAGTGTAGGTAATTTGTGACGGGCCTGAACGAATTATTTTTTTTTAATAATTTGAATCAAATAATATGCAAGAAAAAGAAAAGACCCAGCATAAGTGACATTTGGCTGTATGTCCAAATGATAATTTGTGTAAAATGAGCTACTTATGTAAGCACTCTAATTAAATTGTTTGTTCTGTCATTTACTCCTTCATTCTTTTCTATTTTACTTTATCTACATATCTACATAAATTCTCACTACTGTTTGAAAGTAAAAGCAAGACTTATGTCATACGCTGATGATACGAAAATACATGGTCTAAAACCAAAAATTTTTTCCGGTCAAGCATGGAAAAGATTCATAAATTGTTGAATATGTATCGTCTTTCATTAAATGCTAGTGAAACCCACTATCTTTCTTTATAACATAAGCAAACATACCTAATTTCTCTAATAAAGTATGAAGGAGGAAATCAAAGAAATAAACGAAGTCAAGTATTTGGACATAATTATTGACAATAATTTAAAATGGAACAAAATCGAAAAATATACTCATATTAATTCACAAATCTTTAACTGAATCACTTTTTCGTTACGGTATTCTGGTATGGGGAGCAATGTATAAGAGGTCCTTGCAAAAACTGAGCGTAATACTGAACTATATTCTGAAAATGATCTTAAAGGAAAAATATCATATCAAACTGATTTTATATATTCAGAAGATCTTAGTAATATTCGAAAATTATACTTTAATAGTTTATGTATATATGCATTCAAAAACAAAACATTTCATAATTATTTTCCCACAGTTTATATTACTAGAAGTACGACAAACGAATTGCCAACCACTCCAAAATACAATAAAAAAATTGTCATCGCTTTTTAACTTACACACTACCTAAAATTTGTAATATTCTACCTCTGAGCGTATTAAAATTATAAAACCTTCTCTATAGAATCGAAAAAAATTATCTTCGAAAATTACTTTGAATTCATCAAAATATTAGAACCCCAATAGATACATTGCCACTAAATTGTTTCCTAACTCTATGTACACAACTGTAATTTTATATTAATTAGAATTACTTTGTAGCATAACACAGGTGTCAAGTCACTTAGATGCTATTTTATCTTTATCTTTACGTTATGTACTGCAATTATTGTTTTTATATATGTCTTTTCGTTAGTTTTTTTTTTTGTTATTTTCTGTATTTCACTATTTTTCTAGTGTGATTAGTGAACTAATTTAGTAAGTAGTTGGTGCGCAAGAACTTAAATTTACACTTCTCATGGGAAGAATACCTGATATGAGTCGTAGAAGTCTAGCAAATTTGCGACGAGCTACGTTACGTGCTAACCATACTGATAAGTATATAGACACAGAAAATGATAATAGTCGTATTGGTATGTCAGAATTGCATTCTAGAGTGACTGAAAATGATGCATTAAAATACGATACGAAAATTGATTATTGTGCCGAAAAATCTGTAACATTAGGGAAAATGACAATCATTTTTAAATATTATAAGGCCTTAAAATACAGCGGTCAATCAACTGGATTATGTTGTGCTTGTGGAAAAGTAGAATTGCTACAATTGTGGAATTGGAAAATGATTCTAAACAATTCTTGGTCAACATTTAAAAATATAACAATTGTTTGCAAATGTTGTCGTTTGACGCAACGCATTTTTTACAGGACGAATTCATTTCCACTTTCAAAGTATAATACAATAATATTTTTTAGACAACATTTGAATTTGTCTTTGTTTTAGAAAAAATGCAACGAAATCTTAAAAAATTGCAGGTACAATGTATATGTATTTTTTGTAGAGAATGTTTATGCTTTTATTGGTTTTCTACTAATTGAATTGAAAGTTATTGAACTCTCAGACATTATACAATTCTGAGGCGGTAAGAAGTTCGCCGGATTATCTAGTCGTTTTATAATTCCGAATATTTTGGAACTATCAGATTATCACATTTTATGAAAACTATTGCATTTTGAAACCAACCATAAAAAGCTTATTCCAAAGAAATTCTAACAATGTCCAAAGGCCCAAAATTTGCACAAACATCTGAACTATCTATTTTCACTTGCTATTATCCAACCCGTGT
Source organism: Leptinotarsa texana (assembly GCA_015342105.1). Taxonomy (NCBI): domain Eukaryota; kingdom Metazoa; phylum Arthropoda; class Insecta; order Coleoptera; family Chrysomelidae; genus Leptinotarsa; species Leptinotarsa texana. The sequence continues at coordinate 6,482 of WOGN01000154.1, read as the reverse complement.
TAGGAATCACACGTTAACAGGTAATACCTCGTAAGTCCTTAGCTCGCACAAGTTTCGACTTCTGAGGGTTATCGTTCGTAGGGGTGCAACAGCTGGTTAACGGAAAAACAGATTTTAAACAGACAGATACTTTGATGAAATATACAGCTATTGCATTGAAACAAGCAGATAATAAAGAAAGAAATAGGATCATATAAAATCAATGAAATCATTTAGAACCTTCCTTTCGCATTAACAAACCATAGAAGAGCAGGCATAATTAAAAGTATATACTATACTCACGAAAGCTGAATAATCGAATGCCGTCGTTGTACTTGAACGAGAGAATTGAATCAGTCATTCATAATGAAAATCCTATTATCATCAAGAAAAACCCAATGAGAAATAATCAAAATAACTAGAAATGTTCCTTTCATACACTAAACTTATTTTCATTGAATCAGATAAACGAAAAATCAGTAACATAGACCCCTCCTGCCCAAAACTATATGGCCTAATAAACACATAGATCAGAAAACACAATAAGACCGGTAGTTTCGTATGTAAATCGTCCGGTGAGAGAACTATGAATACGGCTTAACCCTCTTCTTGATTCTGTTAACTGTAGTTAACATGGATTTCATAAATCAAAATAAGGAAATTTTCTACAAAATCACCATTGAACTTGATAATGTTAACTTGAATACACATCAGTTGATAATTTTTGAACATCTGCTGCCATCTACTACTGACTAGATGAATTTATATTCATTTACATGAACCGTCCGCCATGTCACCCAAAAATTTTGTGGTTTTCATAGGTTGGCCTATGACCTTGTGAAGAATTAATTCAGTTTTGCTGTCAAAAAAACTCTGAAATTCATTCGAAACATTCTCTGAAGTATATATGTTCGTCAGTGATACTTCAATTGAAGTGATTTTGTTATTTTCTAATTGATTTTGAATATGAAAGAAGTGCGTAAATTGTAATTAACATCGCCCGATCCTCCAATAAGGTAAGAATGTAAATTACGATTAACTTTGTCAATTTATATCATAGTTTTTGTGAGATGGTACACAACTAGAAATTTTTTCAGATGGCGTATTTTCCGTCTAGAACCAGTAAAATATTATCTTTGGCGCTTATCCCAGAAAGCGAGTCAGAGTCCGAGGTTTCGGATAGAGGAGAAGAATTCGAGGATTTTCTCGATGATGATTCCTCAGATGCACCTTCATTACCCGAGGAAGTTGCACATTTGTTAGCCGACATATCAAATGACAATGGTGAGAATCTGGAACCATCGAATAATTTCGATGTATCAGATATGGTTTTGGACCAAAACGAAGAAAATCCATTCATTATCACCTCGGAAAATCTTGATCAGATTCCAATTTATATCGATCATGTACCATCTACTGCAACAACTTCAATTTACAATGAAACAGAGGTTCCTACTTCTCCGAATACTAGAACTGCTAACGTAGATCTCCCTGCAGCTCATACTGTCATCGATACTCTTGCCAGTGTACCTGTAACTGATAATCGTACCAGAAAGTCCAAGCGTAACATTTCAAAATCAAAGCAGAATAGTGCCAAACCAGCAAAAAACAAAAAACAAAAACGATCAAGTATTCCTTATGAGTGGGAGAAAACTGAATTTGAATATGCTGTTGATATGCACGAGGATAAATTTTCTGTTCCTTCGAACGTGAAAACACCTTTAGAATATTTTACTCAATTCTTTGAGGATTCACTCTTCGATTTGATTGTTGAAAACACAAATTTATATTCGGTTCAAAAAAAGTTGTATCCGTGAATACGAACATTCAAGAAATTAAGGCATTTGTCGCCATTGAGCTGTATATGGGAGTAGTTACATTACCATCATATACAGATTATTGGAGTAATGCTTTGCAGTACCCCTTGATTTCGCAAAAAATGAGTCTCAAAAGGTATCAGCTACTGAGAAGGTATCTTCATTTTGTTGATAATACGGACGATTGTAAAACTGATAGATATTTCAAAATTAGACCAATTTCCGAAAGAATAAGACAAAACTTTTCAAAAATAGAGGAAGAAAAGAAAATGAGCATAGATGAAATGATGGTGCCCTATAAAGGCACCAGGGGTCGCTTAGACAGTATATGCCAAAAAAAACCAAGAAGTGGGGAATGAAAATGTTTGTAAGAGCTGGAGTTTCTGGTTTTGTTTACGACTTTCTGTTTTATGGTGGTGAAAATACTTTTGAGAGTTATGCTTTTCCAGAACAAGAAGAATCATTTGGTATATCTGGAAAAACAGTTCTGGCTTTATGCCAAACAATAGCTCATAAACCATGCTCAGTGGTGTATTTCGATAATTTTTTTGCGTCTTTAAATTTGATATCCTACTTACGAAGCAATTATGGAATACTTTATTTAGGTACAGTAAGATCAAATCGATTGGCCGGCTGCCAGTTCAGCTCCGATAAGGATCTACTGAAAAACGGACGAGGTCACTTTGAGGAACTATGTGACAATAACAATAAAGTAGCAGTAGTGAAATGGGCGGATTCAAAGTGTGTAACTATTGCTAGTTCTTATGACAGTTCACAACCCATATCTTATATAAAGGAAGCGAAATCTAAAATTGATGTTCAATGCCCTCAAATAATCAAACATTACAATCAACATATGGGAGGTGTGGATCTAGCTGACATGTTAGTTGCTCTATATCGTACTGGCTATAGAACACATAAATATTACATGTGCATATTTTCTCAGTTCTTAGATGTGTGTATCAATAATGCCTGGATATTTTATAGAAGAGAATTTCAGCTTCTCAATGAAGGGCAAAACTCTAAACACCTATCTTTGAAAGAATTTCGGGTCAATGTGGCCAATGCAATTTATAACAAAAACCGCAAAGGCAGACCCCCTGTACTAACTCAGAACATAAACAGAATAAACAAGCCGGTTATTCAAAGACCTCTTGATGTAAGGTTTGACCAAGTCGGTCATTTTCCAAAATTTGGGGAAAAAAAGAGGTGTCGCAATTGCAAGACTGGAATAACAACTGTTACTTGCAGCAAATGCAATATGAATATGTGTTTCACAACAAAAAAAAACTGTTTTCTAGATTTTCATTCACAATAAATAATAGATTATTGTTAAGTTGATGTGCAATATAATATACACACATAATTTGCAGTTTTAGTCTTTTTTATATCTAATGAAATTTCTTCTTATTCATAGCAATGTCAATTGAAATACACATTGATGCTTGAGCCATCAACTGGTACTCTTCAGGCAATGTGAATTGTAATTAACATTCTGTATTTTTTTTGCAGATATATGAGACGGAAAAATATGCATGATAAAGTGTTTCTAGGATGCTCAAGAAACCAATAAAATTGCTGAAAAAATTCTAGGTGTCAAAATATACATTTGCCAAAAAGAGGGTTAACAAGTCATTCAAAAATATTACCAATTTCGTCCCACGTCACAGCATTGAACATTCAACTCACTTTAGGAGAAAAAATAAGTTGACAAACCCCGCCACATAATTCAATTTTAGTTTCATTCGATTTAAAGAGTATGAACGAATGTAAGTCTCCCATTTTGAATATATAAGATCAAACGGTGGGACAGTAATATGTTGGGTTGACGTCGGTGGTTTGCTTCACTCACTGTCGACCACTGTGTAAACCGGTGTTGGTTTGAACTGCAATGCCGGACGATCGATTTCCACTTTCCACCTATCGTCCAACTCGTGTTGGGAATCACACGTTAAAAAGGTAAGACCTCAACAGCTGCTTGACGGAAAAACAGACTTTTAATAGATTTCAACAGAAACCAAAGTAGACCATGTCGCTTCTATTTTCCCTAGACAGTATTCGATGGTCGCCACTTCTGCCTGGAACACAGATGCATTATGTCCGAGGATGACTGCGATTCTCGTCTTTGCTCTGCCTCCGTATATACCGGCTCCCACTTCTTCTTGCGTCTTTGAGCCATTTGTATACCAACTTTCTTCTGCTTTAACCGGTGGTCCGTTTTGCCAGTCCTCTCTTCTTTGTATGATGATTTTGAAATATTTTTGAAAGTTGTACTGCGGAACTCTGTTATTCACGGGCATTACTAGTATTGGATCTTCCTTCAGTACAGTACAGTTTCAAGTATTCTGCACCGTGGACTGGCTGATTGGGGTTTGTCCCTGCATTAGCCTGTATGTCATCCGACGAGCTTCTCATTGTATGTAGATTTGCATTGGTATGACCTCAAGTGCTGCAATCGGGGTCGTTCTCCTGGCTCCCGCGACACTTAGGCACGCCAGCCTTTGTATACCGCCTAATAGCCTAGCCGTACCCCATTGCCTGGTTTTTGCCCACCCATGTTATCATGGGTCTCTTGAAATTTCGACAGCTTTCGATGTATGCGTAAATCGGAATTACTTAGAGTTCAATAACAAATTTTATAAACAGGATTTAGGTTTACCAATGGACTCACCCCTTAGTCCACTTTTAGCAGCTTGAAAACCACTACAGTAAATTCCGACCTGGGTAAAAAACATGTTTTGTGGTACTACACGACAGCTGAATCAATTTATACCATTTATGAATAATCTTCATGGAACATATAGTATACACTCGAAACAGAAATATCGAAACAGATTAATTTCTTAGACCTCACAGATAATCTATTCTTTTTAATTTTATTGATTTTTTCATGGATTTCAAATCATTTTATATCATATCAGACAATGGAAGTTCGAACCAATGAAACTCACCATAAAACATTATCAACCACCTTCAAACAAACATATAATCATAATAAATGTGAGTTCGAAGTATTCAGAAAACCAAGTAACAATCCCAAGTGATTCATTCCATCCCGACAGTCATTAAATTAGCAGCCGACAATTCAATGTTATACAGAGCATTCTCGTTACCTTTTTGTGTTGACAATCTAGACAGAGAAATTAAAACAATTATACAGATACAGAGACAATTGCAGAATTTTTCAGAAAAAAATGTGGTACTGACATTCAGACCACAAGCCACGTTATCTAATTTCCTTTCAAATACCAATCATAAAGTAGACAAGATGGAGAAATCTGTAGTTTATAAGCTAGAGTCACCGGAGTGTAATAGTGTTTATGCGGGGCAGTGTGGCCGAAATTTCTCAAAAGCGTTTGTTGAATATGAAAGGTATTTCAAACTAGGAATGCAACCACAAGTTCCCGAATCTAAACGATACGGAAGAGGTTGACAGCTCAATTATTTGGAAACCTTAGGAATTCATAAACATAAGCATTGCAGATGTAACCTACTAAATGAACAAATCAACCCGATTTACTCGCCGGTTTTCAGACTAGCCTACCCATTTTGTCACAGGTAAACACAATTCAGGTAATTGTATAGGTATGTATATAAGGGTGTAAATTGTTAAATATTTCAGTTTATTGTATTCCTTTGAAAATGTCCTTCTAGGACGAAACTGCAGTAACGTCAATTACAAATACAATTGTTATAAAAACCCAGTGTTTTGATTCTTATTTTTCATGATTTCAAGGAAATCAAAACTAAAAGATAACGTCCCAGATATTACTACTACTCCGATAAATCTCCGCTTATCTTAAAATTCATGTTCGGTGGCATTCTTCAATCTCAGCCTGTGAAATATGATAATATAAGAAACGTTTCTGCATAACCTCACCTATTTCTATGGAAGCTTTCGGCGGTTCGGAATTTCTGCGACGAACATCGAGATCGCCATCTGCGTCCACTGTCACGCCGTATTCAGGAAGTATGAAATTGAATTTGGATACGACATCTGCAAATGAAAATAAGTTATTCTGTAGCTTTTTTCCATTCACCATACGTATATTGAAAGTGCTTTCCACTCTTGAGTGGATAATGTCATCCACAATCGTGTAGATACAGGGTGTCAATTTGACAACATTTCCCCTTTTTTTACTTTGTACAATCTGAAGAAATGAAAAAAATTCAATGAACAACTTGAAAACACGGATAGCAGTTTTTCTCAAGTCAGCAGAAACTTATCGTATTTAATAATTTAGCCTGTGAAAAATATTAGGAATGACATGAATACTCAACGTTTCCGATTTCATCTTCCTTCGTCTCCAAAACTGTATTACAAGCTTGTTTCGTGACTTCTCTGATACCACTTAGTTGCATTTCTTCCGATTCCTAGGAGAAGAACGTAGACAAGTAACAAGATCAGTATTGTATAGTTAAATACGTGCTGCGGTTTGGTAAACTGTTCAGTGAACTTACACAATGAAGCGTAACTTGCAAACTCATCATGGATTTTCATCAAGTATTGGCCAATTCCACACGGAATGCGTGGAAAATGACAGAATTGTCACTAACTGATATCAGAGACCAGTGGTATACCAAATGTTCGAAAAGTCAATCTACAAAGAAAGTTTTTGGCTTTCTACTACTCCATCTTGATACAAGATGGAGTAGTAGAAAGCCAAAAACTTTCTTTCCCAAAAA
>WOGN01000153.1:0-30695 GCA_015342105.1 Leptinotarsa texana | reverse complement strand
CTTCTTTGTATGATCTACACATCCATGTATACATTTACTTCCTTCCTTTCTTTGGAAGATTCCTTCATCCTTCTTTTTTGTATCAAGATGGAGTAGTAGAAAGCCAAAAACTTTCTTTCCCAAAAATCTTATTATTCTTTTTTGCCTTTTGAATACTTTTATGGAGTGTGCTGAATTTCCCCAAAATGTTAATCCATAAGATATATTAGACTGTACAAGTCCAAAATAGGCCAACTTGAATACTTGATGAGATACTGTTCCACATAGTTGCCTAAGTACAAAGCAAACACTACTTAATTTGGACGTCAAATAGTCAGTGTGTTTTTCCAGGTTAATTTTTGGTCAATTATGAAACCTAGATACTTATATTGGCCTAACTGCCACTATAGACCTATTATTTATTTTTATTAGGGGACAGTAGTCTAACGAAACGTTTCTTTGTTGATAATTCATGAAAAAAGTTTTATTACCATTGACTAATAGACCATTATTTGTACACCACTGAGAGAATTCATCAGCAGATGTGTTTGCAGTCTGAACATAAAGTGATAGTTCATTTTCTGCTATTATTTGATAGGTATCATCTGCATAGTATATTGTTTTTTGGGAAGATACACATGAATACCATATATCGCTCATAAATATTAAAAAGAAAAGTGGAGCCAAGGTTGAACCCTGTTCCCACTTTTGTTTAATGAAGATGAAGAAGTAAAAAAGAAAAAAATCTTTCTTTCTCACAATAAATCTATTCGGAAATTCAGAAAAGTACAATCAAAGGAAAAAATTAATATTTATTTCACCTGTTACTTTGATATTCTTTGCGAATTCCAATCCAGGAAAACAATTTTCACTATTATCGTCGCTAAATTGAAACTTGAAGATGCTCACATTACTCTCAAAAAATTTTGGGATCGGAAAATTTAGCTTTCAATCTCCTATTTTTGTCTGTAAGTCTGTATGTTCTATCGATAACAATTGCAGCCCTTCATATCAATTTTTCCATAAGATAATCATAATTTTTTTCTACATCTAACCTTTCTCTGTATATATGTACTTATTGTATAAAAATATATTTTACTTTAAGAATAATTATTTGTTATTAAAAATATGAATATGAAATGGTAAATAATTTCGGCTTCCCTTCAATAGTAAGAACATGAATGAGTGGATAACTTCACCCACTGTTGGAAAGATGGCGTAGCAGTGACACCGAAATTAGAGAAAAATAACATTAAATTTGTTAACTTTAGACGCTGCTCAAAAGATGACACTACACCACCATAAAAAGTTTCATTCCTGTCAGAAAGATGGCGCAGTAATGCAAAAAAATTAGATTGCGAAAAGTGCCTGTGCCTTCATATACGTTAGACAATAGACCGGTTTTTTCACTCGACGAAAGTGGAGACATTTGGTGTTATATGATTGGCAACCATTTTTATTAAAAATTCAATTTAACGTTATTTTATAATTCTCATTCTTAGTTCCAATACGACTGTTTATCTCTTATAACATATAAATTGAAAGTTAGAATGAATGAATTTATAAATGTGACATCTAGTATAGCCAACATTGAATGACTGTTCTTTTGCGAGAGGAAATGATTTATTGATCAACCGCTTCTTGTGCTTAATCTGAAAACAAAGAAGAAGACGATTAGATAAAAGTAACCTTAATTTAAATGTAATGAATTTTGTTAAAATGGGATTGTTTATCAATTTAGCTAGAAATTCAATATACCAAATAAGCAGGTAATTTTTGTAACAAGGTCGTTTAGTTTGACCTGTAGCCAATCTTCGTGTTTATTCCAGACAAAATATCCATCAGAGTGCTAGGTTGCGTCAACCTGGAGCTTATTCTGGAGAAGGGAAGACGTCTATACATATTTTGAACAAGGACAAAGATTTAGGAATATTAATAGACGGTTATAGCCAAGTAAAATTAGGGAATTCCAAAGTCAATGTAATCCTAATTATTGCTTTTCTTTCAGGTGGGTTTCCGACTGAATAACCAAGTGACAATTTTAGGCTCTATGGTTATTTTTCCAAGGTACTATATGTTCAACATTGATGCGATATAGAAATCTATTAAATTGATTATTTGATATTCAGGTCCGTTTTGTCATGGAAAGTAGATGATGTTTCAGAAATAACTGAAGATGCATTGAGCCTTTTCTCAGTGTTAGAACCCAAAATAGATATACTAGTTTTAGGAGTAGGAGATAAAATAGATAATTTCAATTTTTATCAAAAGTTATTACCGTTCTCCAGGAAACACAGAATTCCATTTGAAATATTGCCTACGGAACAAGCTTGTGCAACTTTCAATTTCCTTAACGTAGAAGGAAGAAATGTGGTAGCTGCTTTAATACCACCAAAGCATATAGTAACCACCGCTGAAGATGAATTGCAGTCTAAATTGAGGTATCAGAACTTATACGAAGATAAATAAATACGTTTAAAATCAAAGTTGTTTCAATAACATAAATCACCATCTCAACTGGGAAAATATTTGACTCTTGGTATGTTTTGGTATTGGATAAAGTCTCAAGAACTACTTAACTGATTTCAATACTTCTGTAACTGTCATAAAGAATTCTGATGCTATATATCAATTACGTTCAAGTCACAGTAAAAATTTTTTGTCTTACTACGCAAAAGCTATTGTGCTATCAAAACAAGTCATCGATTTCTTTCACATCCCAACACAATCATCCACTGAATTGAACTGCATTATAAGCACATTCATAATGTGAGTATCAATCGAGAGACAATCAACATGTAAACCTAATAATTTTGTTGTTGAATCAGACCTACTTATTGAATTAAATAAATTTCACCCATAAGAAACCAGGCGGATCGCTCGCAAAAAACAGTTCATAATAAAATATATCATTTATTGTAACTTTCACGAAATCACTTACATGCTAAATACAAAACTATCAATTAATGATCAATTATGATGAGTTCATCAATTCCCCAGTCCTCGTATGAATGGTCAGGCAGGTATCTTCGTATAATGATGGGAATTTTACGCTGCTTCAATTCCTTCATTGCGATTTGGAGAGGATCTGTCTCGCCATCCAATTCTACCATGACGGGGGCGCACATTGCTATCTGTAAAGCTCTCGTCCCCAAAACACGAGCCCGTTCATATTTGGTCATGTATTTCGTCGTGATTCGTTTCTCTTTCGGCACTCCTCCACCTGCTTGTCCGGGTGCCAGAATATCGATATTGTCTCCATCTTCTTCGGGTTGCTCTAACTCCTCGATGTTGTCATCTTCAACGTCATCGTCAAAATCGTCTCCCACATCATTATCATCGAATTCTTCGTCGGCCATTTTCAAAAACCAAAATAAATGTATGTATGTACAAACTTCAGTAAATATTTAGAAATGTCTAGGTAACAGCTAAGAATTTATAACCTTCTGCATGAGGTTTCTTCTTCTTCTTTTTCCATTAATGGCTTCAGCTGCCAGGGCTATCCAGCCAAGAGTTCCAGTAACATGTTGCTACTACAGGTAGAGCCCACACTGAAGTGGATCCGAGTTGGACCCAAACCCCACGTGGGTTTGCGCTAAAACAAAGTTCGGGTTTGGCCATTATCCAGTTTCGATAAAATTGCCATTATTTTCTCCTTCTTGTTTGATGGGAAGATTGTCGTCCTTTAGTAACAATTTTCCCATCAAACAACTGGGAAGAAATTCAGGCGATTTTAGTTGAAACTAACGACACAACTTCATCTACTTCTTCTTTGTGCCAGCTATGGCTGACATAAAAGAAACATCTTTGAATCCCTGTCACATGGTAAAACTAATGGAAAACAACGGATTATACGTGTTATGTGGAGTTTCTTGTTCGTAGTACTAAAACATATTTTTTCACATTTCGGAGATGCACAAGCACTGCAAGAGATTGTCTCATTCTCTGTGAATCTAAGGCTCGTTCATGCTTATCCAATTGTTTGCAATTATATTGTGAATCACGAATGGCAAAATAACCATCGCATTAAGCGTTCATACTTGAACAATTTTAAAAATACCAAAAGGTGTAAACTTAAAGTGTAATATGAAATGTAGTTGTGTGGATAAATATTTGAGTGAAAGATGAGAGGACCGGCGGCCCCTATGCCAGTAACCAGACTGGATGTCGACGGTTTCGACGAGGTGGTAAGTTCTATAAAATATGTGTTATTTTTATCCTAAGGTATCTCGAAAAGGAGACAACCAGTACAAAAAATGAAGTGTTTTTGGTAAAAGAAGTGAATGAAAAAACTTAGGATGGCAGCATTGCCTCGAGCAAGACACCTGCGCCTCCTGACGAAGTTTCTGTTTCCTATGAACAGGAGAAGCCTGGCCAATTGCGCTCGAATGAGAAGCAGCGGCCGTAGAAATTAAAGGGAATAGTTTGTAAATAAATTATAAAGCAAAAATTCTTCCATCTGAACAATATAGTTCACGACCATTTTCAACAGAAAAATATTTTTCCTCAATGCAGAACAGTAAACAAGTGAAATGTCAGATCAAATTTTTCACTATTACGATGGTTTCTTCAATTGCAATGTCTGTCATGTATGTAAAGAATTAGGAGGACCCTTGAAAACTTGTTCTAGTTGTAAAACTGTATCGTATTGCTCCCGAAAACACCAAAAAATAGATTGGAAATCTCACAAGGATATATGTACAGTAATTTCAGAAACAAATAGTTTATGGGATCGATTATCCCTGGCTGGATATGAGGATAGGGATCTAAAGAAAAAAATTATGTTTTCAGTGTGGAAAGATAAACTCAAGCGGGATCTTAATGAATCTGAAATGCACATGTGGATGTTTCCCAGAATTTGCGAACTCTGCTCCTCACGACAAGTTACAACTGTCTGCCAAAGTTGCCATAACGTTTGTTATTGTTCAGAAGAACACAAAACTAGCCATTATCAACAACACAAGAAACATTGCTGCCAGCTGAAAGTCAGTTTGGAAATGGATATCGAATTCTGGCGAAGTGAACTCAGAACTGAAGATTTTGCAGTGAGTGACTTCAACGATGATTTAACAGTTCTTCCCAAAAGCCTGCATGACCTCATGATTTTGTGTGATGAAACATTATCAACAAGTGACCATCCTAATGCTCAGATAATTCGTAAATCTAACATTGTTTCTCCTGTAGCTAGTATTTTATATGGCCTACAATCCGGGGGGTACTTACTCAATAGAAATTTCTCAAAAGATGATCTTACCGTTCATATAGTAGGGGCGGATTTAACAGAAATGGCTTGGCAGTGGAAAATCATGGCAGAGGTGTTTTTCCACTGGATAAGGAATCTAAAAAGTCTTGATTATATTGTTATTGGTCCTGGTTTAGGACATAATGGAAATACTGAAAAATTCACACACCAATTATGTAATAGTTGTAAATTGAAGGAAGTTAAAGTTCGGTGTACTTTCCATACACAGTTGTACCACAACATTGTGAATTCTATAGAACCCCCAGATGCAGTTGTGGTGTTCAATTGTGGTCTGCATGAGAACCAGGATCAGCCAAACCTAGACACCTGGAGAGAGAGTATTCCCAGTTTATTGCAGCATCGCGGGGTACCACTGATTCTCACTTCCTATACATCCAGCGAAATTATAAAAGATCTATCTGCAGTGAAAGAACTTGTTAGTTATGTCATTAAAACTGAACCTCACCGAAATCCTTTTTCCAGTATGAGACCCTTGAAAAACTTTGAGAGTCAGCATGAGCCAGTCTATTATCTTAACGGATATATTGCTGTCCTTGCGAAAGTCTAGGAACGCTTTTTCATCTATTATTTATTTCCAGTATTTCCTCAGAAAATACTGCAGTCTGATTTGTACAATAAGGACTTATTGTACCCAAGAATTTTTATGATTCATTTATCTCTCCATGCAAAATTTTCTAATGTTTGTATGTATTCCTCATTTTATTATTTTCAATTCGTGAATATGTTGCCAGATAGTTTTCATTCAACTTTTGCGATTGATGAACATTAGACAATAAGATTTAGTTCGGAATGGCTGTTATTAAAAAATTATACTTTCAGTAACTCCTATCATTTTCGAAAATAAACTCTGAAATATATCCAACTACATTATCTGTAGAGGCCAGTTAGAGTCCATAACTCCATCTCAACATAGTTTTATGAGTCACTGGTCTACGGAATCTAACCTTCTTGTTATTCCCAAACAAATCTTCAAAACTTTTGATTCGGAAGACCAGATAGATGTAATTATCTAATAGATGTAATTTGTCTAATGTCTTTATGAAATCACCAATCAACCCAATACATAATAATTGAAGAAACCTTTCTCTTGAGGTCTATTCTGAAATAGATTGAAGCAAATTAATCATGCGAAGCGAAATGTATAATATTTTACTTATATTTCTTTCATTGTAATTGCAATTACCACAATTGTAGATTTTTTTACAGTTTTCCTTGTTCTAATATTGCTCTGCAATGAAGGTTATTATTATTGTTAATTATCTAAAATAAAATTTTCATAAATTATATGTCATAGTGATACTTTCACTAACTATTTTCACAAAAATACAATCGCAATTTTCACAGAATTTTTTGGTTATTGCAAGGTAATATGTATTATAGTGTCTACTAGAAGATTATAAAAAATTAAATACAATATTTTGAATACTTGAGCTAAGTGAAAACAAAGAATTGACATTGTACACTGGGAAAAGTTTATAGAATATATTTTTCTTGAACGTTTTCTGTTCCCCGAAATTTTTCTAATTCCGTTCATATTTAATAGAAGTTTGGTGACGTATTGATATTCTGAATTCTGTTGTTTATTCAGTTGAAAGTTGATCAAACTTTGAGTAATTCAAGAATAAATCCTTAAATGTCGTAAAAAGAGCCCATCAACATATTGTTCAATTAGCGTACTAGAAACTGTTGTTCCTTTATTGTAAATCATTCTCTTGTGCATTAGCGATGACGGTTGGTGTTAATTTGTTAGTAGTAAGTGATAATTCAAAAGGTGGTTTTAATTTATTTTCCTGTCCTGAAATCAGTCACAAATATTTTAATACTCAAATTCATTATTACCAGATTAAAAAACATTATTTAAAAGTGCTCGACAATGTTTCTAATTGAATTTTATTCAATAGTTTAGATTTCCATTGCCTATACATTTGTTAATAGATGAAATGAAAATTCACATTCGAATGAGTTATTTCAAACAGAAAACATTGACGAAATAATGAATAAGCATTAGCTTGAGCACGCTAATTAGTACAGGAACAAATAAGCGATGGTCAAAATTAATAAAAATAATCAAGTAATTCAAAAACGTTTCGATTGATAATCGTTATCACCCACAGTCCTCCTTATTCACCTATTTGACCAAGTTATATTTACAATTTCACAAACTCGAGCACACAGCTGCAGCTAAATGTGGCGATGCATTATTCTGTTGGAACTTGAAATCATATTCTGCAGGCCGAAGTATTGGCTATTTCAAAATCAGGAAAACGCAGGATACCTCAGAAAGTGATGATTAATAATTTTCATAAAAAATATTGTATTCAAGTAACACTTTATTGTGAGATTATCACTGAAAAGTTCACAAAACCGCAACACGTGTAGAACAGAAAATTCCAAACCTTATTTTTAATATATGTCTGTTTCAAAATTTTTCCTATTGATCGAAAAATTTTATTGATGCAAGGGTAATATGGCTGAGTAGATTGTAAAAGAACTGAATGAATTGATGAATATTTCTCTGAAAGTTTTGGACCTAATGAAATAATATATCTTATTTACTATATAATTTGTTTTACTTTAACTAATTGTTAATGATGATATCAAATATCTTTTCATGTGTGACTTTCTTTGAAGTCAAAGTTCAAATTCATTTGTTTACTTAATTATTTTATTCAATTAACGCTTCTTTGTGAGATTTTCATTTAACAGTTTTACAAAAACGCAACACGTGTTTCGCTATTACATTGCTTCTTCAGGCGTGTCTTTACTAACTAAAATCTACATGAGTTTGGGAATAAATCAATAAACATTAACATAATAAAAGAAAAGGAAGTGTACGCACCCTCATTTGAATAAACCTGTAATGAATGGAATTACCCCTGAGTTTATGTACCAGTTTCCACATTTCAAAAGTTAGAAACTCAATCGTTTAGAATGTTTAAAAACGGATATATTTAAGAATTCGGCTAATTTACTGAATGACCAAATAGGATTAAATACCCCTCGTTATTGAATATTTTTTCAAATGTAGAAACTGGTACATGAGCTCAGGTAATTTTACTCATTATACAGGTTTATTCAAATGAGGTAGTACACATTGTCTTCTTTACTTATGTTATCTATTTAGTATTACAAACTTTATCTTATGTTAATGTTTATTGATTTAATCCCAAAACCAGATACACATTTAATACTAATTGGCTAGGTAATAACTCAGGTACTTTAAAGTCTTCAAAAAATACTTCAAACTGAAAAAACTCTTTATTGTGAGATTTTCACTAAACAGTTTTACAATACCGCAACACGAGTTTCGCTATACAATAGCTTCTTCAGGCATGTCTTTACTCAAACACGTGTTGCGATTTTGTAAAACCGTTTAATGAAAATCTCACAAAAATGTGTTTCTTGAATACCTTATTGTTTTTCGTCAAGTATCGGCCGATTCCACCACATATCTTATTCATTATTATATTTTTCTCCACTTTCTATTGAAACTTAAAGGTGACGCTCGTTTCGAAATCTCTTTCTCGAAACCGATTTCGCGTGGATTGTCTTTGATCAAAAAATAGATATCTACTAGAATTCTTCGAATCAGATGCACCAAGTAAGTGGAACAGATTCGAATAAAAAGTATGCATTCTGTATCGATAATTTTATTCATGTATTCCTAATGAATTCGTGTTTTTAATTGTATAACTACTCATTCCGTCATTAAAATCATTAAATATTACATAGCTACAAGACTGACCTCAAAAAATATGCGAGGACAACACGTAAATCGACAAACAGAAAGAATAACAATTGAAAATGATGTCTTCCTTCCCCTGGAATTTCAATTCATAATTAACACGCTTACGAGATGTTTTCCTTCCAATATGTATGATTCTTTGTAACCCTAGATTTTATTTGGCTACTTAGTAATCAAAAGATGAGTTGGTTCTATTGTCTTTATAATTACCGTCTACGATGTTTTTAATATGACGATTTCACTACTTATTTTTAGAAAGTCTAATAAAGGCAGAATAAACTTTCGAATTCTTCAAGGCTCCGTCCTTGGTCCGCTATTATTTATTCTTTGTATAAATAGCCGAATAACTATTCAATAATGTTTTTTGATGAAGCGTGCGGTACAAATTTAATCCTGTCGCAAGTCAAAAATTAGTAAAACCTCTGAAATAAATTAATAAAATGATAATGAATACACTAAACATTGTATATTCAATTTATAATATTAAATCTTAATACTAGTTATCGCTTGAATATTCTTAGGGCCTCGACATCCCTTGCCAGTACCTACTGCAAAATTATATTTTTATTTGAATACAGTCCGCATCTTCATACTTGAAAATCACAGGGAAAAACATTCTGGCTCACAGGAACATAATTAAATTCATTAATTACTTGGAAATACTATGAATCGATGCTCCAAACAAATATGCTGAAAAAAGGAAATTTTCGCAATAGAACCAGATGCAAGAGCATGCTTTTACATATATTTATATTGAGTAAGACCTCCGCTGTTAAACGCCCTCTTACAGGTGCGTTCAACTGACAATTTGTAGAATTAATTTATCATTATTAAACGTACAATCAATGCGATTGAGTTTATGATTATTGAGCAACGTTTGAATAAAAAAACAAAAAAATGATGAATGTACAAATTAATAAAATCGATCACCTTGACATCAACAACCTCCTTTCGACTACAAGGTGCTCGGTAGAAAGTTACGAATGATATAATAACATCTAACGAACGAACAACATGTTATAACTGAAAATCTTCGACACCAGAATCATATTTCGAGGTTGTTCGACACCTGATAACCTTTGAAGCTTCCCTCTGTTAGAAACTATTTTTTTTAAGCAGAAATCGAGCACTGCATACAGCGTTTCGTCAAGTTCCAAATGAAGATGAAACATAAACACCGTTTCAACCCATTTTTCAACGTTTTTTGAAATATATCAAAACAATTCACTACATATTTTTTTCTTTCATATGTCTACGAAAATGTCTGTGATAACTTAATATTTAAATGACTTGTAGATGTATTCTATTATGTGAAATAAATCGTCTTTTAAAGTTTGTTTCAATTGGTCTTGAACATGAAGGAATAATTTGACGGGTTTGATAGGTAATAAGATAATAAATAATTATTTTTATTATTTTATTAGACTTCGATGATTTACAAATTAAATTGCATTACGTTTTTCTCAAAGGAATCGACCTTGTCTTAATTTTCAGTGGTCCACCTCGTATTTGATAATTTTGGATAAAAAAACCGGTAGTTAGTAAATTTGTAGCCGGATCTCTTGAATTTATTTGTGTTTACTATACACAAGGTTTACATTTATCCTAGAAATCATTTCTATGTAGTGTGTGGTGATTGTACAGAACCGTATTTGTTTTTTCTCTGAGCATTTGGAATGATTCAAAAACATCATTTTCAGACACTTCATGTTTTTTCCACTTTCAACTTGTTTTTTTTTCTATTGAAAAAAAAATTTATTAATATGCAGGTAACATTGACAAAGAAGTTCATTCAGATATCCTAATAATATAATTCATAATAAAACTCCAAACAAAATTATAATTAACAATAATTTTTCAATGTCAAATTGATTTCAAAGATTCTGTGAACACGCTTGTTCTCAACTATGTACCACTTAAAATTTCCCATGCCTTCCAAGTTATCCAAAAACTCGATGATGTAACGTATTCTAAAAACACTTTATTGCGAGATTTTTCTTATATCTAGTGAAAATCTCACTCTCTCTCTCCATAGTACAGGTCAGATCGAAGCAGAGGATTCAAATAACAGTTCATTGTGAGAATACTTCTTCAGGCGTGTTCATTTCTACTACATTACTATAATCTGTTTCTGTGGCTAATAATTCCTTTTCCAGAAGACGACTTTAATTCGGTAGACCAGTCTTCTGAAAATGCTTGACGAAAACTTGTACTGGTTTTGTCTTCCCACATCTATCCAATAATGATATATCCTTCGTGAGGTTTCGTCCAGATAATAAATGTTTATCACGTCGAAACTCTCTGATTTGTTCGGTTGATGTCCTATTCATTTTGTATAAATTCATATTGAATATAGCATATAAATAAAATAACTTTTGTCTAATTTCTACTACGATGTTAATTTGTTACGACCGGTTTCGGTTTATTAAACCATTTCCTTTATCCTATATTCTCTCATGTTATGATTGATAAGCGAGCCTACTGGATATTGCAAAAAAAATCATTCACATGGTCGGTTGATCAGTCCTACTCCTTGAAAGTCGGATGGATTTAATTTTGAGACTTTGCTGGCGCGTGAGCCCTGACCTGCCTTAATAACTGAAACTCGTTCCAGCTGAAATTTTGTCTAAATACCCCTTCTAGATCTGAATGAAAGTAAATTTGCGTGAACATACAATTTCAGTCAGTTGCAACCTTGTTGTCTGTGAGAGAACGCGATAAAGGAATTGTAGGTATTTTATTCAGGTAAGTGATGTGTGCTGCAGCAAAGTTAAAAGAATATCGACGATTTTCCTTTCTCCATTGAAATATTAATTATTTAAAAAAATTACGTTGAAAATCTATACCTTCAATGAGTTTCATTTTTTCAAATACGTCATTTCAGGGGATGTTTCAGAAATTTATAAAAATATTCAGCTAATTTTATTGAGCCATCAGTGTTACGAGACGTAAAATCATAAAGTACTAAATACCAAGAAATAAATGTAAATTAACGTAATTTCAACAAAATTTCCAATCAAAAATCGTAAATATTAGAAACGGAATTAAATATTTGAATGAGGAAAAACAAAAATCAAAAATAGAAGACAAAATAATATATCATATTCTTACAAATTGTTATGTATCTTGCATGAAAAGAAACACTTCCGGCTCACAACTACACATACATTTCCTATAGTTGAATGCTAAACAACAACTGAACTACGCCTCCAACGAGTCGGCAGCTCATAGGTATAAAAAATTACAATAAAAAACCTTTGTTTTTATACAGGATTAGGTACTTATGATGCACTGTTTGGAACCTTTGGTGTAGTAATGAATATTACTGGAGTTTTTTCCAACACCAAATCGTTATTTTTAAAAATCTCGACACGTGTTTCGATCACCAAGTGATCATTTTCAAAGAGGAAGATTAAAACTCTTTGAAGATGATCACTTGGTGATCGAAACACGTGTCGAGGTTTTTAAAAATAACGATTTGTTGTTGGGAAAAAACTCCAGTAATATACAGGATTAGATATCTAACACAAATCTTTTTGCGCATTGAGGGATCTAGACTTCCAATATTTTGGTATTCTTCGATCATTGATAAAACACCTCCAAATTGATGATAGAACACAACAAAATTGAAAGGTGCACTAATATTCAGTTTTTAGGTTTATATGTAAATGAAACTCTTTCATGGAATATCCACAACGATGTAATTCGAAAAAAGTTATCATCAATCATAGGGATACTATATAAAACAAGTAACTATATATTTCTTTGTAGAATATGAAAAACCTTCAAATTATTTTTCATCTATCTTTCTTTGACCCTACTAAAAATCCATGTAAACCAAAACATTAACTCGATATCGATTATATTTATTAATTAAAGTATGCATCTTTCATTATGAAAAATAAAAAAATCCTGTATGAAATTCATAGAACATAGATCAGCAATCAAGACAGCTCAAATGTGTATTTTCTAGAAAATCTATATTCTATATAGAAAAAATTGCCTATAATGAATTGCCAAATAATATTGAACCAGGGCCGTAGCGAAAAGAAAAACCAGGAGGGGGGATTCCAAATTTTCCCAACCCACCAGAAAAATTTCCCAACTTTCGAAGAAATGAAAGCCGAGGGATTAGTGTTACTACTATAATATATTAATTTTTTTACTTAGCTATCCAAATATTGGCTGAATGCTTATGCTCGTTAAGGTATGTACGAACATACATAAATTTTGGTGATTATAAAAATAATAATGGGAATAATTCTACTTTGTACCAAGGTTCTTGGTCTTCCTCCATATCCAGCATGTATAGGAATATTCAATACAAATGAAAGGAAACAACACTTAAATAATATTGTTCTTATTGTTTTCTACTATTATTTTTTCTAGTTTCCCAACTTTTCCAAGTCGAAAAAACAGCGAAAAGTTGGGATTTTGTGAAATTGTCACTTCAAAATTTATGGACTGTTCATCAGGACTGTTTTCTTACTTGCGAGAAATTAAACTTTTTTGAAGATATCGACCAACTCAGAATTCTCTTCAAGTTATGCATGTTGGGAAATCCCAACCTTCTCGTGGTTATTTTCCTTTTCTTATTGCCTCTCCTTTTCTGCTTTCTCATTTTTATTTTTTTTATTTTTACTCATTTTTTTACTATTATTTTTTCTATCTTCATGGCCCAAAATCTACCAACTTCTCCAAATCTTTTTCCAAGTCGAAAAAGTAGGTGGGGGAGGCTCTTCCATCCCCCCCAATGCGACGGCCCTGTATTGAACAACTCCCCCAACACTTTGGAGACTTATTTGTTGTATGGATTAACATTATATTCATTTGTTTTGTTATCAATTGGACTAATTATGAAATAGCTCTCTAAGTTATATATGTAGGTATTTATATACGAATGTTTCTTGCTTACATTCCCTGTATAAACCAATGTAGTGTCTTGAGAATGAATAATTGTTTTATATTTATCTTGCTGTGTATTCATCACACACCAATCTCCACTACGTAAAGATATACTAAAATTACATAATAGTAGGCACTAAATTCTATTGCATTAAAACGAAAACATTGTTGTCAGATTGTGAATTTTTCCTCATATATTTAGTATAATTTCCGTACAGCACTGTAAGAGACAGATTAAGGCAAACAATCATTCATTTCTGAGAATTTAGTGCCTACTATTTTTTTGGAATTATAGTATAATTGGATGTGCAAATGAGACTATTTTATAGTTATGGATTTAATTTTCAAAATATTCTAAAAGTGCATTCATTCATGATATTCATAGTAATGATTGATACATTTCCTTTGGAATATTGTTTTGTCATTAAAAAACATTATTTTTTCAACATATCCAAATAAGTAATTTGTTATAGCACCAGGAAAAACGATTTTGTAACACATTTTCTGTTTTTGAGAATCATGATACAGAATATTGATACTTGCAGTATCACACGTATTACTTTACTAATTTCAGGATGTTCAAATTATCGATTGCTGTTTTTTTCTGCACGATTGCCTACAGTCAGGCTTACTCAGGTGGTGCGCCTGTAGAAACCTGCGAGGATATGACACCCAAGCATCCTTTTGAACCACAATCTTCTGCTTTTCCTTATAAGATATCACTTAGCAAGAAAGAAGTCAAAGCTGGTGAGACTGTAGATATTGTTATCGGAGGCAAAGAGTTCAAAGGGTTCCTACTTCAAGTTAGAAATGGCGATAAAGCTGTGGGTCAATTCCAAATTCCTGGAAGCGATAAATTTGCCAAAGCGATTGACTGCCACGGCACAAGTCAGGTAAATTATTATTAGTTGCCTCCCACATACATGTAGTTGTTTGTGAGCTTTACAGTAAATATCTACTTTTTTTCAATAGAGTGCAGCAACTCATAAGAACGCAGAGGCCAAAAACGATTTCAAGTTATCTTGGAAAGCTCCCAAAGCAGCAGGAAAATATACCATTTAGTAAGTAAACAAAAACAGGACTTTAAAAAAATTCTGATTTTTTTTTCATTACAGCGCAACAGTGGCTGAAAATGGTGCTTCATTCTGGGCGAGAAAACCAACTGAAATTATAACTGTATTTTGAAGTAGATATTGAAAATTCCTGTAATAGTATAAATTATTAGGGATGGATGTTAGGAGTTGAGAATGTAAATACCTGAGGAATCCCAAAGAAAACTCAAAAATATAAAATAAAATGTTTATATTTCAGTTTCAATATTTTTCCACCTCATTAGGTCTTTTGCACACCATAACTTTTAGCTCAACTGTAGCACATAATAAATATTTTTACTCAATTTCCTGACATTAAATTAATATTCTAGTTCTCTCTCTAATATTAGGTTTGTTTTGGTTCACAATTCTGTACAGTTCGATCATGCGCAGTTATTAAAATCTGTTTTGGTTCAGTTAGAATCGTTCTAGTATCGTTCGCAAAGTGTTTTGGTTTTCTCCGAACCGATTCGGAACTACTCCAGAACGGTAATTATTAGTTCGTACATTTAAGTAGGGACCGTTCAGAACTTCGAAATTGCTTGCGTACTAATAAAATTTTTCATTTACGTTGTGGATTTTGGTAGTAATGTTTTCTTAATCTCATTTTATCCGTATTTTAGTTGGTGTTTCATTTGGTATTTTATCAACAATACTGTCTCCGGTAAAACAAAGAAACTCGGAGAGTTCATTGCGACCTGTAAATAAAACAAAATTATATATCAACATTATTCTTATACCATAACAGGTAGTCGTGAGATGTATGTAGCGATAATAATAATAATCATTATTATTATCAAATCTTTTACAATTCAAAAAATTTATTCTTGGCATGTTTTTCTCAAACTCATTGGTATAAGATTACAAAGAGAGGACAATATATTTTCAATTTAATTTTAGCTAACCGGAGATAACGTCTTAGTTAATTCCTGTTACTCTCATTTTTTTAAAAACATCATCACACTTTGATTATATATTTGCTTAATTTTTTCACTCTTGTCTTTAAACTCAACTCAAAAGACCAATGATCGTTATACCAGAGTAGAAGTACCTAACTTCCAATGTTTGTTTATACACTTGTCAGAATCTTTTTTTTTAATGTTGTGGTTTTTTACTTGTTGGCACCTTTCCAGAACTGTTCTGTGACTGTAATGTTCTGCGCATTGATTCGGGACGATTCAATAACAGTTCGAAATACAGAACAAAAACAAACCTATTCAAACTTGAATTCTGTCACACCTTTCATCTGACAAAAATAGGAGCGATATACTTATTACAAAAACTGTTTACTTTTTAATGTGTGTAAGAGATAAGGTAAAATACAGATCAGTATCAGCTCATTGTTTGGCAGGTTAAACAATGAAGTCCGGGGTCTGCGAATTGAACTTTATTGGAAACACTGACCCAAGTTTGACAAAGTTGCTATTGATAATTTCAGTAATTGGCATTCCTGTTAATGACTCACAACAGGCTTGTTGAGGTTAGAACGTTTTTTATTAAATAATAAATCGAAAAAGAAGCGTCCCTGTCAGGAGTCGACTAATAATCAAACTTTCCTGTCAATATAAAAAAAACATTCTCAAAAATCTCGGTATGTGTTCCATTTAGCCAACTTCTATTTCTTTTTCAGTCAGTTATGGACATACACACCAAACAGAGACAATTTTCTGGACAGCTTTACAAGTACACTAATGTCATGAAAGGCTGGCAGTACAGGTATTTCCTGGTAGACGCCAATGCGGGAGTTTTACACTATTATCTCTGTGAGGGAGAGAAACCAGAGGGAACCGTACCCAGAGGCAGTCTCCACCTTTCGGGAGCTGTGATATGTCCAAGCGATGAGGACTCCAAAACGTTTACAGTGAACTGTGCATCGGGTGATATGTTGAAATTGAGGGCGGTGGACGCTAGAGCCAGGCAGGAATGGGTTAACGGGCTGAGGGCTGTAGCAGAGTCACACACTAAGGTATGTACCATTAAGTTACCTCAAACGTGAGCAAACTACCCAAACTCTACCAAATAAGTCTAGCTTCTCATTGAAGATGAGCAGCGGATCAGGCATTAAGTATGTAGTCTGAGGTCCCCCCAATCGCAGATTCTTTCATTCATAAACTGAAGGATTAAGGCTGTATAGAAGTATACTGTTGAAGACTCTCAGATAATCTAATATAATAGACATTCATTTCCTATTTATGTTCATGGAACGTTTTCCGTGAAAACTTGTTAAACACAAAAACTATCATTGCAGAAATGCCTGAGGGACCAGTACTTGGCCCAACACTCTTTGTAGTGAATATAAATGATATGTTGAAATCTTTTCATCATCCTTTATCTTCAATTGCCACCTACACTGATGATAGAAGGTTCCTCATTGAAGTTGATACTATAATGGAAGCTGAAAGTATATCAAAATCAACTTTCAAGGTGGGACGGAGTGATCTAGTGAGTTCTTCTAATAAGTCATGTTTGTTTGTCTACCGCTTTGGAAAATTGTCAAACATGAAAGAGTTTTCAACTAATATTGAGTCAGCAATATGAGGTACCTTTTTATTACGACGAGCTGGATTCAAAGTGTCTAAATGACGATTATCTATACCAGTGTATAGCTAAACAGGGTCCCTTAGAATACAACAGCGGTCTATTCCAGAGCTTATGGTTATAACAAGAGATACTCCTAACAAAACTACCCCAGAAACAGTTTATAATAAATTTAGGAACACATATTATTAATATCAGGAAGTGAATGGTTACTAACTCGAACATTTACTGAACTGAACTGAAGTGAGTTTAGAATAAATTTTTTCTTTAAATTTTATTATTTGTTTGTGAATCCTTTAAATTATTATAAAACTACGGAAGAGCACAAGGGCCACATATTTTTGTTATTTCTTTGTTGGAATTTTCGACTTTTAACTCGAAGTTACGGCTTTTTACTCGAAATTACGACTTTTTAACTTGAAATTACGAGTTTAAAGTCAAAATTCCGAATTCAAAGTCGTAATTTCAAGTTAAAAAGTCGAAATTTAGACTTCAATACCAAAGTTTTTAATGTAATCTCGAAATTTCGACTTTTTAACTCAAAATTACGGTTTTTCAACTCAAAATTGCGACTTTTTAACTCAAAATCACAGCTTTGAACAAAGAATTTTGACGTTAAGCTCGTAATTTCGAGTTAAAAAATCGTAAATTCCAGTTAAAAAACAGTAATTTTGAGTTCAAAAGTCAAAATTTAGACTACAATTCCAAAATTTTGACTGTAATCTGGAAATTTCTACTTTTTGACTCAAAATTACGGCCTTTTAACTTGAAATAACGACTTTTCAACTCGATATTACGAATTTTTAATTTGAATTTACGAGCTCAAAGTCTAAATTTCGAATTCAAGGTCGTAATTTTGAGGTAAAAAGATTTAATTTTAAGTTGAAAACTCGAAATTTCGAGATTACAGTCAAAATTCAGGGATTGAAATCTAAATTTCGACTCTTTAGCTAGAAATTACGACTTTTAACTCTAAATTACGACTTTTAACTTGAAATTGCGACTTTTTACCTCGAAAGTACGACTTTTTTACTCGAAATTACGACGTTGCATTTCAAAATTACGAGTGTAACTCAAAATTACGAGTTTCAACTCAGTATTTTGACTTTACACTCGTAATTTTGAGTTGAAAATCGTAATTTCGAGTTAAAAACCGTAATTTCGAGATTACAGTCATCACTATGGGATTGAGGTCTAAATTTCGACTTTTCGACCCGAAATTATGACTTTAATGCAAAAATTTTGACTGTCATCTCGAAATTTCGACTTTCAACTCGAAGATACGACTTTTTAACTCGAAATTACGACTTTTTAACTCGAAATCACGACTTTTAACTGGAAATTGCGACTTTTAAACTCGAAATTACGACTTTAATGCCAAAATTTTGACTAATCTCGACTTTCAACTTGAAGTTACGACTTTCTAACTCGAAATTACGACTTTTTAACTCGACATTACGACTTTGTAACTCGACATTACGACTTGTTTACTCGAATTTACGACTTTTCAACCCAAAATTACGACTGTAACTCAAAATTACGACTTTCAACTCATTATTTTGACTTTAAACTCTTAATTTTGACTTGGAAAGTCGTAATTTCGAGTTAAAACCCGTAATTTCGAGTTAAAACCCGTAATTTCTAGTTAAAACCCGTAATTTCGAGATTACAGTCATCACTTTGAGATTGAGGTCTAAATTTCGACTTTTCTACCCGAAATTACGACGTTAATGCCAAAATTTTGATTGTTATCTCGAAATTTCGACTTTCAACTTGAAGTTACGAATTTTTTAGCTCAAAATTACGACTTTTTTAACTCGAAATTACGACTTGTTTACTCGAAATCACGACTTTTTGACACGAAATTACGACTATTAACTCTAAATTACGACTTTTTAACTTGAAATTACGACTTCAAACTCGAAATTACGAAATTAAAGTTAAAATTTCGAGATCAAAGTCGTAATTTCAAAAGTTGTCCCTTGTGCATTAACCGACCTGTCATACGTATGTCATTTTGCACGAAAGTGCTTGATAAACTATAATTATTTCAGGCTATAAGTGCCAACAGTCCTCCGCTACCTCCCAGAGAACACCTGGCAGTCCTCGACGCCCTGGGCTGCGTCCGATCACAGCTCCAGCAGACCGAGCAAGCAGATTCAGCGCTCTGCCGAACGATCGAATCTTCCGGCAGCAAATTCTCCATCGACTCCAACATGCTGCTGCTGAAAGCGACTTCAGCAGCATCTCTGCATTGCCTGACCCAGTGCATGAGCATCCTGCAGAGGAACCAGCATTCGCAGCAGGCGAGAACAGGGTTCGTTATAGATGATGATTAATACATTCTTCTTAGGCAATGTCTAGACGTATGCAGGTGTTTATTCGGTGTTAATAGATGTTGCTTGAAATGAAACGGTGATAGACTCGAAGGCTGAACGATGGGTGTTTCGAGCAAGTGGTCAAGTTTGTAGAGTTTCATTCGAAGGTTCCCAGAAGTACCAAAAGTCTCTTCCACTACTGCTGCAGACATCACCAGCGGTGCGGACGTTTACTGCGAGAAGCAGTAAACGTCTCGGCAACGACTGACTGACTGGCGAGCTACTTGTTCACTCGTAATTGTACTTTCAAGTCTTAGCAACGACTGACTGGCGAGCTACTTGTTCACTCGTGGTGGTGGGGAAAAGCGGCGAGGATGACTGTATGGGCGGTGCTCATCCCTGATTGGTCCGACGTTTTGGCCGGTACTGTTACTACGTTGTTTCCCATTCCATTTCGAGTAATGTACTCATTTAAACTTTTTAATACATCAATTAACTGTAACAGTTGTTTCTGGTTGAGAGTGGCAAGTCAAAAAGGGGAACCTCTCTAACGCTGTTGTAATTTTTATCGGTGAAAAAATTCCGGAAGGATCAAATCAGGTGAACTTGCAGGCCAAACAAATTATTCTGCGGGATTTCAACCATTTTGCCTGAACATTTCAATTATTGAATACATTTTTTTCGGTCTTTGTTGAATGCGGACTGTAATTTGACCGTTTGCTCGAAGCACTCCCATGTACCGGAGATTCTGGGTTCTTTGGTATGTGGCATATATTGGATGTACTGTTGTAAGGTAACTTGGGTTAGCAAAGTCTAGTTTAGAATTTTCAATGTACAATTGAAATTTATTCCAACAAAGCATATCATATAACTTACATTGATAGTGTATAGATGACTAGTTGAAGAGTACATAATCTTCTATACCTATTATCTGTTATTTTTAGTGTAAAAATGATATTGGGAGACTGCAGATACGTTTTTCATTGTTTGTTATTTCCTTTTATATTTTTTATTGAGACGTGAAGGATAAAAAGTAGTAGAAGGACCAAAAAAAAAGTATTCCGAACAAATTAGATTCTAATGGAATGAGAGAGGATACGATTTCAAAACAGTATCCTTAGTTTTTTGAAAGAATTGTACAAAATTGTTTAGTATTTAGGAATTTCGACGTAGACTTAGGTTTTTGTTTCTTCAAATTTGATGTATTTATCCAACTGAAAATGTAAATAACTTGGGTTTTGGAATTCGAAGGATACATCAGTTGTACTTCTCTGGGTTTGGAAATACATTTGTGAGAAGCACTTTTACAAGCTTTTTTTGTATAAATTTCTTTAATTTATTTACTCTGTGTATCAAAACAATTCACGATTGCTAACTGCTTGTTATTTATTAGGAAAATGTATCAGATATTCTTGAATTTCCCCGGTAAGAAAGTAAGGAAAATGAAATTTAAAAAATGGAATAGTTTGTGATTACCAGCCAAGATAACAATTTGGAGCAGCTTCTAGAGTGAGACATCCCGAGGAATGACGTTTATAATTTATTGTATATACTGTTTTTATGTAAATAACTAACCAGGAGTGATGGGGCGAATAAATTATTTATGGAACTTGTTGGTTTCGTTTTATTTGGGTCTATCTGCTTTTCTGTTGTGGAGATATTGCCCCCTGTTAGTACAGTGTTGAATCAAGTCATGACTAGAGGTGGAACTGAGAAAAATGATTTGGAACGTGGTCAGAAGTAACGTTTTTTTGGAATTAAGTTTTGGGAAAAACCTTTTTTTTGTTTCGAAAACTTGGTTGCTGGAACAATCATAGGTATTGCTTTAGAAAAAACTGGAATCTGAAATGAAGTTTTCCCAGTACGGACACTGGATTATAAAAAAAAATGTAGCTACACAAACTATTGTTTATATCCTCAATCGTCGCAAAACGCCGTCCTTTCATGGGTTTCTTCAATCTTGGTAACAGAAAAAAGTCACAGGGGGTCAAATTTGGTGAATACGGTGGCTAAGGCATGGTGACGGTGTTTTTTTTTTTTGGCTAAAAATTACGAACAAGGGATGAGCAGGTAAATTATCGTGATGCTACAGCTTTGAATAGTTTTTCCAAAATACCGCATTACCGAAAGGGAGGTCTTGTGACACTTTTTTCAAGCTCCCGACAAATGCTTCACAATCCTAGAATATAATGTCAATATCTTCAACCACTACAAAATGGCGGAACTTTCAATAATTGCCTGAATACCTTGATATTTAACTACATAATATGTGGTAATAAGCTTGAGGTCAGTTCAGAAGATGCTTGAAATGGTTGCCTTAAACTTCTTGACATATGAACAGCCTATCCGATATTTCACGCCGAACACAGTAACGTCAATATTTCTACAAATATTTATTATTCTCTGCCGTATATCCAATATTGAAGCAGGTTCACTTTCTTACACCTTTTGCTTCAAAAAGCCTCTTAAAAAGTCCAAAGGTGTCAAATCTGCGAGCTTGCTTGCCTTTCTGTAGGACCTCGACGGTCAATTCAACGACCGGGAAAAGTAGTATCCAAAGAGTTTCTTACTTGTCTGGAGTAATTTGTTGGTGATCCATCTTGTTGGAATATAATATCCATATCGAATTCATTAGGATTCGATTCGACGATTTCAGTGATGAGAGGGTCAACAGTAGTTTCCAGCACATTCAAATACAGTTCCCCTGTTAAATTTTGATTAATAAATAGAGGTCCTATAATATGGCTTCTCAATATTCCTGCCCAAACGTTGATTTTTTCTGGATATTGGGTATGTGTTTCCCGAAAAACATGAGGGTTGGTCACTACATCAACCGCAATTTTGTCTGTGAACATTGCCGTTTACAAAAAATATACATTCGTCACTAACTAAAACAAATAGTGTGGAGATATGTAGAATACCTTGCAGTAGTTTTCGTTATGAATTGGTGAATTGGTGTACCATTTTCATTTTCTATGGATGAAATCTATTCCTCTTCAAAAGTCTCCACACAGTAGAAGAAGACACCTTAAAAACATTCGTGACGGAGTAAGTAGACTGTTCATGATTTACTACCATCTCAACAATTATTTGCACTTGCTGTTCTTCCGGAATGGACGGATGACCTGGGGGCTTTTTCTTATGTACACTACCGGTAGTTGTAAATTTGGATATAAGTTCTATCAAATATTTTCTACAGATAGGACGATTCGGAAAACGTTCATTGAAAATGGAGTTGACCCGTTCAAAAAATAAAATGGGGGGGACATTAAAGAAATGCACTGTATTATAACCAAAACTACACAAAACCTTTGTGAATTGTAGCCTATATGTTATTCCCATGTACTTATGTAAAGTTTCATCTAAATCCGTTCAGTGGTTCAGGCGTGAAAGAGTCTCAAACATATATATACATACATTTATTCATTCTCGCAAACTGTCACATTCATAATATCAGTTTAGATATAGATTCTGAAACAAAGTCTCAGAATGAAACTAGACAATTGAGTATTCCTAGTTAGTAAATTCATTTGATGAGAATGCTACGTGTAAAATATTCTCATTCGAAACGAAATTCCATCTTAAAATATTAGGCCTGCAGATCATCGAGTATAACTACTAGATCAGTCATTTTTAAACCATTCATGGAACGTTTTCAATGATTTAAATTCATTTGTGAAATAATTAGTCACCGCTGACCAGATTTCATGAGGTCAACCCTCAGAAGTTTTCTAGGGTCTAAGAGCGTGGTAGACAAAAGTTTATAGTTGAAGTGTTTCACTTCATACAACTCAGTATTCATAAAAGGATTATGCGCTGATGATAATTATTTCAGGCGGCCAAACATTTTTTTGTGAGATAGGTTGCATTCCTTTCAATACATTAGAAATAAGATTTCCTGTTAGGAAATTTCATTCAATTTCAAGAAATATATATTTAACCATTATGCATCCCTAATTTTAATTTATGATGCATTTTACAATATACACATATGCATCTATCCTTTCTGACTATTATATTTTTATGGAGTTACAACATCAGAACCTGCTTCAGATCCGGGAACACTATCTGTAGCAGCCTCACAAAAATCAAACGCGGACTACGATTCTAAGAATTGCATTTACCGGATACCCTGTGAGTGCGGAAAATCCTACATCGGTGAAACTAGGTAGCCACTGAAAGTTACCATTGCCGAACACAAAAGATGCGAGAAGAAACCAGCAAATCCGGAATAGAAGAGCATGTTTGGACCTATCAACATAAAATTGAGTGGTCCCAAGCTGAGAATACTCAGGGAGGAACATTGGTTTAGGAGGAAATTCAAAGAAGCCGCATACATGTTGCCTTCATTTTTTTTTATTTTTCGTTTAATTGTTCAATTTTTACTTGTATTTTATTTCACTGTTATTTCATTTTAGGGTTTATTTTGCTTAATATAATTGTTATTTTCAGCTTCACTTCTTTCAGGGATTTCAAATCATTTTATATAATATCAGACAATGGAAATCCAAACTAATGAAATTTATCATGAAATATTGTCAATTACCTTCAAACAAACGATATTTTTCATACCTCCTAGCTTATCACAGTTCATCCACTCATAAAAAAGACTTTTATTCCCCAAGCTCATACGCATTTGCATTGCTTTATCTGTCTACCATTGCGATAAAAATAATTTTCCGGGCCAATCAGCTTGGAAAATAAACGAAATATTCATGTTATACAATGCAAATATATTAGAATCACTGTAAACTTGCAAACATGCAATTGGTTAAAACCTAGAAAGTTTTAGTCATTCATCAAAAATCTAAAAAACATGAAATAAGGAAAGTGAGTTCTCGTGGTCTTCGACGAAAATTTTATCTAGTTACATAATTTAATTTTTGCGTCAACATGCAATCAGACTATTGTCATAATATCAATATTCATATGATGTTTTGCATTCTCCCTTGAAATGTTTAGACAGAAATCATAATTATCAATTTTGCAGCCAGATCATATTTTCATAAATGAATTATTAATTTTAGATGGGAATGTT
Organism: Leptinotarsa texana; assembly: GCA_015342105.1. Lineage (NCBI taxonomy): Eukaryota > Metazoa > Arthropoda > Insecta > Coleoptera > Chrysomelidae > Leptinotarsa > Leptinotarsa texana. The sequence goes on along the minus strand of WOGN01000153.1, from coordinate 5,818 downwards.
CTTCTCGGATTCATGAATTGAGCATCAGTAATATTGAATACTGATTTACATTGTACACAGAGTACACAGCACCTCCAATTCCCCAGCACAGAATTTTGAACTTTCAGCAAATCAGAATTTCAGATTTCATATGAAATGAAAAACAGTTCCAATTGTTTTTTTACCGTGTTCGAAAGATACTTGTATATACCAGGTGGCCACATATTTACTGATTATCACGGAGTACCTATCTTTTAACTATGAGAGATAAAGTTGGTTGAATGGAGAAAAAAATTGCAGTTTTGTGACCTCTATCTACTGGTGCAAAAAATCACAATATCAGAACCTATTCCGGAAATATTCAACAAGAATTAAATTCAATTAATTTCGTTTTTTGACTTTCGTGTATCTACTTAAAGAAATTTTTGTGAACAATATTCATTCAAAAATACATTTTCTTCATTTTGGTACTACGACATTTTCCTTCCGACGTTTCGTATTGATTGGGTGACCAACCTTTATGGACCCGAATTTTTCAAAACATCATCATTTCTGAATTCATCGATGTATTACACAATAACATTTATCTAACCAATCACTCAAGAAGAAATATCGTTGGTATCTGGTTGGAATTCAAAAAACGTATGTAGACAAACTTGATGCTAGCTCAAAGAATACCATTCGAAATGTTGTTGAATGAAGCGTATTCTTCAATAGCAAGTATTCAAATTATTCTTTGATAATTCTTCGAATGGCAACATAAAACTTCGGAATTATTCGAGTTTGGTTTTTGCCCAATATTTTTGAAACCGGTCTCAATATCGTCACCATCATCATCATCAGAATACAGAGCTCGAAAAACTGCAATGTACCCATATATTTACATTGAAAAGGTTACCACCCTGTGGGGTAGAGATGTAGAGATCTATGGAGTAGTTTCCTCAGTTTCTCCTTGTAAAAAATCTGGCAATTAGGACGCTTACTGTTTTAATGAACAACTGGTACAACAGCAAAATCCGATGAAAAAAATCACTATATCATATTAAGGGTATTCTCAATGACGTCATTGACTCCGCAGAATTCAAAACACTGACTTACATTTTGTTTAAATGGAAGAGCTCGTATCTTCAAGTCCTGAATTGTCAGAAATCTAATCAACTACATATACAGATTGATGACTTACTTTCTTATATCAACCGTTCTTTTGTAATTTCTGATTACAAAGGAAATTACAAATAATTTAATAAAGGAAGGCTATGACTAACATAGGCCATTATCCTCATATTACCAAATACTGCCTGTGCTATGTATTTTTCCGCACAATTGAAAGCATTATTAAAACAAATTATGGACTTTTTTAAGGATTGGATTTTATATTGGGCGCAAGTGACAGAAATTGTCTATTGGCGAGTAAATTCTATAATGAAGCCTTCCCTGAAAAACCGGTAGCCAAATAAAAGAAAGAAGTGCTTTATTTGAATTAAAGCTAGTGTTTATAAAAAGAATAGAACAACACCGTTAACATGAAAAAAACAATTCTGAATTTTCTTGTATTACGGCAAACAACGGCTATGTTGGGTTTCATTGCACTGATAGCCCACTGTGTATATTCAAGCTCGTCTTCCACTTTGTTAAGTCGTTGTTCAATTTCTTGAATCCCATCACCACGTTCAATGATATTCAAAAATGTATATATTGAATTACTTGAATTATAACTAATGGACTCTTTCGCTACCTTTTCAGAAGAATATAACTGAATGTATCGGTGAATCAACAAGATGAATAAACCTCTGAAGAAGCCAGCCACTCGTGCTGGCGAAACGTTAGGATGCAGTTCCAAACTACGACGGCCTTCAAACCCGAAAAAAGATAGTAACATTGAATGTATGAAGTTATCAAAATAACAGCTATTTTTGTTCTCTTTCATTAGGTTTTCGGTCCTATATTTGCTTAGATTACTTTTTGTTTCACTTTTTCTCTATATTCTTTTAGTTTTTCTTTGTGTTTCTTGAATTTTTGGGTCTTTTTTTCTATTCTTCTTTTCCTTGTTAGCCTTATCAATTGAACATCTCAACTCAACTCCTCTCTATTTTACAAGTTTAACTGTTTTTCTTAAACTTAATGGTTGTTGAGTTGTTTAGGACTTTGTCTGCGGGTGAATATTTTACCCAGTCAACTGCAGATAGAGCTTATGACTAGTTGGACTTTATTTTGTTTCGGGATAATCAAAGAATTCACTCCGTCGGAAATGACCTGACCGTTACTGACGAGGGGCAAGTACCCTGAAACTGGTCTGTCGGTGTTTGTACCGACCAAATGAAATTAATTTCGGCTTTTCATATTTAGGAAGTTACTTGTGACGAATCTTCCAAATGGAACACGTTGTACAGTGACCTGATGGTTGTTCTTCATGAAAATTGAGAAATGATACTTTATATGTTTTCCACCACTTTTATTTATAACTACCGTTACTGCAGTTCCGTCCTATATGAACATTTCCAAACTAGTTAGAACATTCCTAAGCTATGTTTTTTACCACTTTTTTTTGTAACTATCGTTACTGTAGTTCCATCCTATGTGAACATTTTCAAATTAGTTATCAGTTCGAAAACATCCATATAGAACGAAACTGCAGTAAGGATAGTTACAAATAAAAGTGGTAGAAAACATAGAAAGTTTCGTATCTCATTTTTCATGATGCTCTCCAACCATGTAGTAACTGCTACATCAATCAATTTATTCAAAGAAGCAAGGTTTTACTTCACATTTCTGCGTGGCATTAGGAGTTAGTTGTTGTTTTCCCGTGTCACTGTGTTACTTGTCATGTTAGTTGCCATATTAGTTGCCAGTCTCCTCGGAAATGGCTCAAAAGATTTTCATATAATTTCATAAGTATAAAGGGTAGAAATGAGAATAGGTTTCAGTCTATTTATCATACCCCTAAGTGATGAGGGTGTTCCACTTCATAATTTTTTTCAATTTTTTGAACTAATTTTTTTGTTTTATTTTTTTTATGATGTAGCATCAAAAATACATATTACCTTCAATTTCCACCCTTCCGGTGTCACTTCTCACTCAATAAACAGCACGAAGTAGGGTTGAGAACTGAGCCGGTCTCCTATCTCTCTCACACAATTAGCTTTCTCTTACTGTCTACACATTTTTTGTCCACTATTATTGTTTATGTATTGAGAGTAGATAGAGTTTGCGATGCCACCGAAGTTGGATATTATCCAATAGAGTTTTTAAACTGATTGGAATTGCCAGGCATGCCACCGCATAATTTACAAGTGGAGGTTGATCGTTCCGTAATTTGAACCCACCACGGTTGTGCAACAGCACGCGATTAATTGTTCACTAAAGTGTGATGTCTCTAACCTTCATTAAAATATCACCCTATACATTCTGCAATTTCTCAACAGACATTGATAAAAACCAATTTCGGCTTCATTCATATCTGTTTCCAGCATCAAGCCTATTTGCATTCCACAAATTAGGCTTTATTTGAGCGAACACAAAAACTCTTTTTGGCCGAGATAATTACATTTTCTTTCAATTCCCTACCCAAATTGATACTCAAATTCATTCCCAACTTCTATTATGAAATCTACTTGGCAGTTTAATTCTGTTATATTGTTGTTCATCAAATTGTTCTGTGTTTATTGAAATTAGTCTTATACAAAAGGAATTTCATTGGCTTTTAGTGATGATGATTTTTCCGGTTATTCTCGTTCATTATATTATATCACCAAGCTACGAAACAGTGTCGAAAACGTTGCAAATTATAAAAAAAAATTGAGATTCCCACGACCATTGGATATGACTTTTCGGTGAATACGATAACACAAATTATAATAATGATGATAAATCATTTTTAGATCTAATAAAGCATGAATTGAACTTGATAATTTCAAGAGTATACGAGAGTGCACTATTCAATTATATTTTTTTTAGCTACACTGAACATCAGAGTTTTGTAAGTTCACTGTCTAGAAGGTACAAAAATTCAAAAGTTTTGAATGGAGTGAACGATGAAAATGAAATATGAAAGTTAATCTGTCAGCAGTTTATTATGACCGAAAATACGAGGGGTACTGTTCAAATTTCAGGAATAATAAATGAAAACATTGTTTTATTGAAAATGGCTTTATTGTTTTTAGAAATACTCCCCTTGATGATCAATATTGGTTCAAACATGGTTTTTGAACGCTTCAACTGCTTTTTCGACGTTTGTAAATCGTTGACCACGCAGTTTTCCTTTGATGAGAATGAGTCATCAATTCGATGTTTCACTGCTCAAAAATTCACCTGTTTGGCGAGATGTGTAAGAGCTCGCAGTGTCATAGTTATTATTACCTACGTGAGACAGAATAACTGAAAAGTGTTCCAAGAAGAGTGGGCAGCAGGTAAATTCAAAATCATTCTTCCAAAACGTCAAAATTAAATTACTTTTTCCCAAACTTGCATGAAATTTCCACATTCTGAGAGACTAATATTCATTATTTTCAGTTATTCGAAATTAAATCATATGTATTATACAAGTTCAGCTGAGAAAATGACCGGACTGTGTGGGAGAGAACCCAGAAGGACATAAATATGTATAAGTCGAATGACAACCGAAATCGAAGAGTTTTTGATTGTGTTCCGACGAAATATCAAATCATGAAAATGTTATTCAACAAGATAGATAAGGAGTTATTGAACGTCGAGTAGATTTACTGATTCATTTTTTACTTCATCAGTACAATTTATTGATATTCCTTTCGTATTTTATTTGTTATTTTCTCAAATGGCCTTAAGAAGCATCATGTATAATCTTTCTCATTATTAAATATTATATAAGCATGTAGAAGCTATAGAAGATATATTATTATTAGGTTTGTGAAACTCTCACTACAGTTATCATCGATCAAGTTTTGAGCAATTCCATCATCTTTCATTTGTGAAATGTTTCTTATGTTATAACTTGGTAAAATTCAGATATAAATCTGAATCTTTAGGTATAATTCATTTCGATCTATTACATTTAGCTAACATTACCGTATTAAAAGTAACACGTTGCAAGGAAAGACCTCGTTAATCCTTAGTTCGTACAGGTTTAGTCATTCAAGCAAATAAAGAAAAAACCATTTTCAAATCTAACTTCTTCAATAGCTTGACGTTTTACTACAAGGTGAGAACTGTTCACGAATTGATGGAAATATATGATGAAAATTCTAATTTGTAAAATTTTCCATAAAATCAAAAACAAGGATTAGATATTCAAATTGAAATCTATGTTAGATAATCTCAGTTATTCATCTACGATTTTTCAAAGAGAACTGAATCAAAAAGTATCAGTGCTACACTGTATAGTTGTCATTGAATCATCATGAAAATGAATCAACATTTCGGTAAATAAGTTACATTCATAAACCAATTGAAATTTTCGTAGTCTCCGAAGTTACGCAAATATTGTGATGTTGAAAGTTAAATATGACTCCTGTTTATTCTGTTAGTTGCGATATTATTCAGACATTAATTGATGTTATATTGGCGATTATTTAGAAATCACTTTACTATTTACCATACGATGCCACTGGTAAATGCAGTATCGCATCAAATCTTTGCTTAGACATAGTCTCAACAAATTTCGTGTATTGTTTGATTCGTACTGTCAGCTGAAAGCCATCATGAATCAGTTGAAAGATTAATCACACAATAATAATAAATCAGCTTTATTGATGATAAATAAATATAGCTTAGAAAAACTAAAAAACACGCTTTTAAAGAACATCGAACTAAAAAGTTAAAAATATTTTTTTAAATGAGCTTTAAACAATAACGAACGAAAAATACT
>WOGN01000152.1:0-28348 GCA_015342105.1 Leptinotarsa texana | reverse complement strand
CCCACAAATGGTTTGTAAGTTACTTAGAGGGTAGATACTACTATGTAGAGGTTAGCAGAAATAAATCAGAATCTAAAAATTGTTCTCTCGGGGTTCCTCAGGGTTCTGTATTGGGTCCACTTTTATATATTATATATGTAAATGATTTTTATAGTGATCAGTTCGTTATGTATGCTGATGACACATCTTTATTGATAACTCAGGAAAATATTAAAGCCACAGTTAATAAAGCATCTGATGAAATAAAAAGAACTCAAAAGTGTTTCTCAGACAATGGTCTCCTGTTGGATGAAAGAAAAACTGTACTTTTACGTTTTAATTATTCAAGAACCACTCCAGATCACAATTTACTAGTAACATCAATTAATGGATCAATTCAACAACAAGAGGAGACAACATTTTTGGGTTAGAAGATAACAGAAAATCTCAAATGGAACAAGCATATTGATACGATTTGTAAAATGATATCCTCAATATTTTATTGTATTCAACAACTACGCTGGAATGTAAATAGATCACTCTTATTACCACTACTATGCATATTTTCATTGTAACATTTCCTATGGTATTATAGCTTGGGGAGCATCTAGTGATTGTTCCATAATACTCAAAATTCAAAAAAGAACCACAAGATATACAGCAGGAGTTACTAGAAGGACAAGTTGCGAACTCATCTTCCAAAATCTCAGAAAATTGACTGTTACAAGTATATACATTTATGAGATATTAAAATATGTAAAATCGTACACAACCAGTTTTCCTACTCTTAATGGTAATAAGAATTATAATACTAGAAATTCCCTACAGTTGAAAGTTTCAACACACAGATTAGTTGTATCTGAATCATGTCCCAGGCTTATGACCATTAAATTGTACAATAAACTTCCAAGTACAATAAAAAATCTAGCTCTAAAACAGCATACCTATCAAATCAAAGAGTTGATCCTGGATAAATCACATTATTCTCTCAAAGAATATATGGATGATAACTTGTGACCCTGTATATGTGTAACATTTTAGGAAGATTTTAATAACGATGCTGTTACATAAATAACAGATTATTTTTAGTTTTGACTATCGAATAGTATATATATGTCCAACACCTGATATTGTTTAGCACATTTTCCCTAAGTTGAAACAGAATTATTGGGGTGGTAGGTTTAAAAATTGACACCCTGTATATAAGGAGTGGTTCAGAGTTTGTCCTAACACTTATACTTTAAATTTGCAAAGAAGCGAATCGAATTTTCTTCAAGGACAAATATGTCACAGCTTTCTCCTGTTAATAAGAGAAAAAGATGACTCAATCAAAAATATCCAGAAACCTTGATTAAATTTCCACCTCTGGAATAAATCCAAATATACAATGTAGTAAACAATGATGAAAAACATTTATTTTTGGCAAATGCAAGGAATTATTAATGATTCAATTACAAATATACAAAATATTTGTTGTTTTGAATGAAATTCAAAATAGTAATCTTCCCACAGTTAATCTAATTCAGTAGGAATTTCTCAACTTACCTACAGTATAACTTCAAAACTGAAAATTGTGTTGATGAGAAATCACGGAGACTATGGTTTTTTTCTCCTGAATTTTTCGGGAAATGGAGAAATATTACTGAATAAAAAAGACTTTGAAATATGGGATCCGAATATTTTAAATGGTAATACTTACAAACAGAAAAAGTCCAACATATTTTTTGAATATATTTTACAAAATACATTGGAAACATTTATGAAAATAAAAAAGCACCTGAACAAATTAAAATTTTCAAATGTAGTGTTCTAATAAACTATTAGGTAGAATTTCAAAATTCAAATTCTATATCAAGGAGCATCGCAAGGGCTTTGAAATGACATCTCAAGTTCAATTGAATACTTCGAGGGGATTCTTATTTTTGACTGGGATGCAGGTGACAAAGATACAAATACCAAAATGTCCCTGTTCAATTATATATCTGAGAATGCCAATAAATAATTTTTTAAATAAAAATTCTTCAATGTAACCTTTGGAGGTTCAAACAGTAGCAACATCATTAATCATTAAATCAACTCTGTATCGTCCAATCAGTGAATAAGGTTTGATTTCTCCGAGGACCGTCAAAAGTCCTTGTGACGACTCATTTCTCGTGGAGCATCATTCTCTAGTATCAATGTACGTGGACTGTACTTCTCGTGACATGAATTTCCTGAATAGCGAGAGCAAATTTTTTAAATTGAACTGAACTGTGTTTCATTTGGGAATTTCAGCAACTCATTTTGAATAATGTAGGTTTCCGGTTTCACAACCCGGCAAGCAATAATGTTATATCACTTTGGCTGTTTAATCAAGTAAATTGGAGGCGGTATTGCTAGGCCAGAGAATAGTGGTGTCGTCAGCAAAACATGTGAATTTAACACTTATATCAACATGGACTAAGTCATTGACATAATTAAGAAACGACACCGGTCCAAAAACGGAACCTTGTGGAACCCCGCTGCCAATGAAAAGTTCCCTGATGAAATTCCATCTAAGAGAACATTCTGTCGCCGATGAGAAAGATACGTATCAAAACAAAGTAATGCAGATCCTCTAAATCCATAAACTTGTAGCTTGCGAAGAAGTAGCATTTGGTTTACACAATCGAAGGCCTTTGTTAGGTCACAAAACATGACCGCCGCAGATTCTCTGTCATTAAGATTGGTGTACAGGTTTTCCAGGAGTGAAAATATGGCGTCTTGTGTACCTTTTGAAGACTGAAAGCCAAATTAGAATAAATTTATCACACTGTTTTTCTCGAGGAAGAATATTACTCTTTTTTTTACCAGTTTTTCTATAACTTTAGACAAGCCGGGTAGCAAAGCAATTGGCCTAAAATTAGCTGGGTTTTCTACTTTTTCATTTTTATTTATGTAGGAAACGTCCAAAGGAAGCTAGAAAGTAATCAGTTTAAAAATATACTCTTCAAAAAGATGTGTAGATCATGCATAGAAGTTACTTTCAGATAAGAACTGGAACAACTACTTTCATATGAACATTGAATTGCGTTAAAGTAAAATGAACATTGAATACTATAAAAACACACTTCAGTTTGTACTCGAAATATTCGTTATGGGATTGAATCAGATATCATTCATTTGAACTCTACACAATATAGTATATTGAGAATGACTGTTGTGTTCCATGTTTTTGTTTAATTAAAGTTCATATAAAAATAGTTGTTTCGAAAGTACTTTTTCTTTTGTGTAATTCAATGTTCTTATGAAAGTAGTCGTTTCAAGAGGGATTTTCCATCCAGTTTGTATCTGAAAGTAACTTCTATGCATGTATTTATAAATCTTTGTGAATAATTTACTTTGAAGTTTCCCACTTTTTTGATTGAAAAGTAGAAGAAGAAAGCCAAACCTTTCATTCTCAAAAACTAATATCTCTGAAAGATATGTCAAACTGAGGTTATGTTTTTTATGAACATCAACTGTTTCAGAGAAAAATGCAAGATATTGATGTTTTAATGTACATCGATTTTTCAATTCAGAATTGCTTGTCAAACTCAAGATTTTTTGTCAGCCCTGTATCTTTTTGCCTTATTTGTCGTTTATTTGGAAGAATTTTTTTTATTGTTAAGAACTGCATTGATGTAGTGGCCAGAACGGACAATTGCTTAGGTTGATTTTGGTTACTTTTCTGTTTTGTCAGGATGAACGTGGATGTGTGCGGATCACGGACGACACATAGGTTTGTCAAAAAATAAAAATAAGTAATCATAAGCTTTGCTTTGAGTGTGTCACCCTATGCTTGCACCATCTTATTTGTTTTGTTTTCCCTGGGTCGCAATGCTTCAAATTCACGATTTGTAAAATTATTGGTATACAAGGATATTATGCTCTTTCATACCACCATTTCATTCACAAATTTCCAAGTTATTGAATGTGTTACACCATACTAGAAGTCTTTTTAAGAAATATTTTTTATTGAAATTATTGGACTTTGAATTGTTGCAAGGCTAGACAAGCGAACCATCTTTCGCTAGTGAGTCAATTATGTACTACAAAACGTTATATTTAACATATCCAAGCCAAGAATTTCCTTAATTGCAGTAACTATTCATTATCAAAATATTTTTGCAAAATATTAAACTTTTCTATACCTTTTGAAAAACCTCACAATTGTTGAATCATTAATGAAATTATGATATTCATTACTTTCATTCTGATGGTGATAGGTACAAGGGTCATTCAAGTAAGTCTTCAGAAAAAGAAAACATATTTGTGTGTTTTTTATTTTACAAAATAATCTCCTTCCAACTGTGAATACTTTTTCAGCAGTTTTCAGACTCCGAAAAGGCTTTTGATCAATTTTCAATATAAGCAATTATTTTGACAATGACTTCCTAGTTTGACATGATTCATAGTCCACTGAGACATTTCCTCAAGTAAGGAATTGAGAAATGCCACCGGATGACGGAAATCAAAATAATTCTCATCTCAATTTCATAATTTTGACTAGCTGAATGCCTGGGTATGCATTTTAGCATCCCCACCATGATGAAATGGATTTTTTTTGAGAAATGACACTGTTTTACCGTCAATACTATTGAACATTATAATTGAGAATTTGACCAACTCATTAAATCAATATGTGATAAACTAATTACCAATTTCCACATTATAAAACAGTTTCAAAAGAGAAGAATTCATTTTTATTTGGTCATTAAGCGAATTTTCAAAATTCTAAAACCTATTGATTTTCAAGCATTCCAAATAAATGAGTTTCAAACGTTTCTCTTTCAAATGTCATACTTCATAATCTTGGTTGAACTGAAACTCCTCTGCGAAAAGTTGGTTTGCAAATTTGAAATTGGTCTTCACATTCAAGAAACTACTCCTATGTTCATTTATTCTTTGGGAGAAGGTTCTTCCCGTTTGTCCAGTATAATCTGATCTATCCTACACTGCAATTTTGTCTTTATTGTTTTCAATAAATTTACTTGAATTATTATTTGTCTGGTGAGCCACATCTAAGTCTTATTTTTTAAACGAGCGATGTTATTGGTGGGTTCACCAAAGTATGTCAATATTCTAAGACGCTTACTATCCTTTATTGAAGTGAGAGATAACTGGTGAATGACTTGTTTTCATAGTTTTTTTTGGAAATCATGTAGTTGATAAGATCTACTCTGTAACTGTTGTTGACAGCAATTTGTTTGATGAAATTCTGAAAATAGAATTCAATTCTTTCTCTCTTCTGAATGTATTTTCTAATGTGTAAATTGATAATTAGTTTATTACATGTCCATTCAATGCTGAATGATCGTTGTAACGCTATCATCAGTTTTATCGGTCAAGTGAAACTTTTTTCTTGTTATCAGCGTCCACAAAAAATGTACATAGCAAAACTCTTCTGATCATCCCATCAATGTGAATGTTACTTTCTCTTCCTGTGTTAATTTATTCTTAAGTCAATTTACTAACCCTAATCCACTGATTGTTTTGTGGCCAGAATATAATCACTGACGCATGTTTTACCAAAAGTGTGTCGGATACTAGGGTACTATCTAAACTCCAAATGTACAGATATTTTATTTGGCCTAAATGGGTTCTAGTTTTGGAAAACATTCATGGATAAGTGTGGTATTGAATTGGTGTCTAGTATCAGAGCTCATAGTCCACAGTTTTATTTACAATCTGGAGGCCAGGAAAATTGAAGAAGCGAGCACTCTTTCAATTTTTCATCAGATTGTGTTTTCATATTTTTCCTAATCAGAAGAGGTTTTGGGAACTGATACCTGCGAAACACAAAATAGAATTGAAAAGTTTCCTTACTAGATTATCTTTTTTTTTCCATTTCAATATCAGAAACTTCGTCCATATGTGTTCTGTCATTTCTTGAGTGAGACATATTCCGATAAACTAATTTATATTGATATTCTAGGCAGTCTAGCACGGGAAATGCAGAAAGTACCGCATCACTATCGGCCTTTGCTTGTCACGTTCTCAGAGAAATATGTTCGCAGCAATGGGTCCTCGAAAGATGTTTGTCATCTGATGAACTTTGTCATGTCGATAATCTTTTGGACCCTCTTCTGTCACATTCCCAGGCTCAGAGATTGTTGCACATGATTTGTTATCCGGATGCCGGATGTAGTATTGAATCTCTCGATCAAAAATCTATGATCAGTAGGATTTTAGAGGTAAGTTTCAATATTATGATTACTTTCATGAGTTTTAAATCCATAGTGCGAGCATTTTTTTGTTCAACAATCTTGATTTTTTCCAGGATTTTTGTGTTTTCTTTGATGGACCGGTACGAAAACCTATTAAAGTTTCACTGTAAATGAACCTTAGAAATTTTTAGTAGTAGTGTATATTTTCTTAGACCATTTGATAACACGTAAAATTCTTTTTTCATTGATATAACACAATTGGCCATTTCTTCTTAAAACATTTTCAATCTATTTTTCTCTGTTTACCTCAAGAATCTTAATAAGAAGTGCTGTTTTTCATACTTTAACTTTGAATTGTACCTCTTGTAGGGATTAAAGTTATTTCTAATTCCAACTTTGTCGGAGATCGCCCCCCTTGACTCTTGATAAAATAAAATGTAATTGTAATAATGATAGTTTGGCTACAACATATTTCGAAAGTAATTTGTAACTTATTCGAAACTTGTTTTCAACACATTTTCATTTCAGAATTTGGAACAGTGGACTCTTCGCATGTCCATTCTCGATCTCCAACTCATGTTCGAGCAATTCAGCCCCAATTCCCCTGAACTATCCCAATGGCTTGACACTGTGGCCAAGGCTGCTATTGACGTTTTCCAACTCAACGCTCCATATGATTCTATGATTCAAGACGAGAAGAAAAACGAGAAAAAACAACAGAATTCAATATGGCTGGTTGCTCCGTTGATCTCGAAACTCCCTTCGGCCATTCAGGGACGCGTGCTGAAAGTTGCAGGGCAGGTTCTTGAGAGCGGGGGCTGGTGCAAAGAACAGAAGAATAAGATGAGGGGTTACGGGGAGTATCAGAGCTTGATGAGTCACCAACCGTTTTTGACTTTGGTGCTTACTTGTCTCAAGGGTCAGGAAGAAGGCCAAAGGGAGGGATTGTTGTCTTCGTTGCATCAGCAGCTGTCTCAGGTAAGTTGTATTTCTTGCAACAAAGTTTTGTTCTTTTATCAATTATATGAAGGAGAGTCTATCTGAAACAACAATAAACGCCCTTTGGCATAAAGTTTTTTTTTACTTGTAAGGTGTTGGAAATTAATGTTTCGATTCTGTTCAAAAACAGTTTTCTTACCGTCTTCATATTAGTTGAAGTCTGGCGGATTTGTTTCATTCTGTTGACTCACTCAAAAATTATTAGAAGTTAGTGAAGAAGGTCAAAATGGCTTTTGCGTGTCTTCACAAGTTGGAGAATGTTTGTGATCAGTTAGATGTGGGTAAGACTTTTGTGGTTGTTAAATAATTTCTAAAAAACTTTTGATACCAAGAATTACTCATAGCATAGAAATCAAATAATGAATTGAGGGAGAGAGAATATGCTATTATAATCATGTTGTAGATAGACACCGTTACAAAACTTACTAAAAATAGTACAAAATTTTAAAAATTAACAAAAGAACAAAGATCTAGGAACATTTATAAATTTTTGTTTACAGATGTTCGTATATCTAAATATAAGAACACAAATACAAAGTTGTAAAAGAAGTCAAAAAAACTGTATATCACCTATTCCTGTGTTAGAAATCATATGTCAAAAGTCAAGACCTTGTCAGTTCGCAGCAAGTTTTGACTTTCGATGGTTGTGGATCATAAGTGAGCGACAGCTGGTTAATGAAAAAATATATTTGAAATTGTGAAATGATAAGAATAATGAAAAACGACTTAGTGCTACTGAGTTATTGAACCATTGAAATATTTGTCAAGGTGTAATAAGGTCTATCAATAGATTTTTAACTGCCTTTCTGAATTTTTTTGAAACGCACGAAATCTTTGATTTCATCTGGTAAAAGGATTGAATATTTCACATTTATTATGAATGAAAGAATTGTTGAATAGAGTGTTTCTGTAAAACTGCAGTACTATTAAAGAGGTAACTACTGCAACTTCCAAAGAATGCAGAACCATAGCGCAAGAGGGATTATTAAAAACACCATATCATATTTACTCTTCAACATGTTCATAATGTATATATGAATGTAGACATATATCAATGTAAATATATAAAATTTAAATGATATAAACTTGAAATTACCATCCTAGCTGGTTAACTATTGAATTCTGTTGCTACACATTTTTTAAAAGTATTCGGTGAAATTCCTGTAATGCCACAATTAAGTCATAACAGTCAACTTTTGGAATCAGTTTCCAAGTCAGGGACTTGAATGCTCGAGAATATTAAATTTCTCTTTAGTTATACCATATCTTGAATGTGGCTCATTTATTAGAAATCTTTTTCATTAGTATCATTCCTAAAATATTCAGCAGCTCATATATACCTTGACTATAGGCAATGCAAACAGCTCATCAACCTCTAGTCAGCTACCTCTCAGTAGACGAAACAGAAGACCATTTTTATTTTATAAAATGAACAGTTTTTTCGGGTTAACTATAACTTTCTATGTTGGTCTTGAATGTTGACATTACTTTTCTTGCCCATATTTGACTTTCTTTGAACACATTTTTTTTCTAAGCTTGTACAGCAGGCAAAAGAAGGCAATCTACAGGATATTTGCAGCAGTGAAAGGACTTTGGAAGGTCTCCAGCTCCGTTTTGCTCTAGTAGGAGGGGTTTTTGAAGCATTCCAGAGAAATCCGTCTGCAACCACCGATTGGGCATTATTACTGGTACAGTTGGTAACTTATGGTCTCATCGATCTGCACACTCATAATGATCTGTTTACCGTCATTATTGACATGTTAGCTACTTTAGTTCATTCAGCAAAAGCAACGGACAGTCAGGTGAGGATGTTGTGATTATTTTGAGTTCGGGATTCTGAAAATTATGTTTTTTCTAGGACGACAGCAGGAAAATGTATCCGAATCTTTTGAAGAAATTGAAAAAGGAAGTGGGAGATCGGCAGAGTGCTTCTTTGCTGCATATTTGCCAGTTACTTCCTCTACCAAGAATTGTAACAGAAGTGATTGCTGTTGAACCTGCGGGATCTGGCAAAGGAAACAAACTCAGTTTCGATAGTGTTGATAAAAAGCACGATCTCCAGGTGAGCATTCTAGTGAATTTTTTCTCTTCATAAAAAAATATGTGGATTATTCTTATTTCAATAATTGCTTTGCAGGTGAGTGACAAACAACGTGTTAGCAGTTGGGATATTCTAGAAGGAATGAAGAATCCTGCACCTCTTTCTTGGGCATGGTTTGGAGCTGTAAGACTAGAAAGGAAACCTTTGGCTTGTGAGGATACACACAGGCTACTCAAATACCACACACACAACCTGCAGAGGCCTGCATCGCATTATTTGGATCCTCCTCCACTACCACCAGAAGATTTAGAACCGATACCTGATAAACCTGTAAGTTATTGCTTTTTAATCATTGTATTTCCACTGCTCAGTATTATTTCAATTCCTTGTTAAAAAAAACATACTTCCTTTTTATCCACGACCTTCATAGGAATAGATTTCAAAAAAAAAAATAGATATTTGTATTTTCGGTTTTTGTTGATCATAAAAATGCTTGATTATATTTTATAGTTCAAGTGGAGTAAGGTAGATTTCAAAAAATTTTCAATTTCTGTGTCTTGGGTAAAGCCTGAGATGCCAGAGCTGCTTTTAAAATCATCAGAGGATTTATTTCTAGTATCCTACAGTTAATAACATTGTATTGAGAATCTGACAAGATGATTTTTTTTTCATGCAAAGGCAAGGAATTTAAGCTTGGGTTCAATCTATACTCGACCCTTGGCAATAAAGTAATCATTGTCATAATTAGTGACAACTGACCAATTTTTTAAATGCAACGTATCCAAGGACACTCATTTAAAAGTTATATCGTTGCTCTTATTCAACCACCAAATTATTTTTCTCATAATGGTACATTAATGAGTACAGTATATTGGCCAATACTACTACTACTACTACTACTACTAACTTAGGTAAAGCTACGGGGTAGGATTTTACAAAAGGTGCAGAGATAATACTCATACAAGAAATCTTCACTAAATATGATTTTTAATTTTTTTTTATATTTACTCCATTGATATCAAATAACCCTAATGGTAGTATGATTGATTTTCATACTAGATCAATTTGTACCTGTCCGTTGATATCTTTTAAGTAAGCACTGTCAGTTTTTTAAAACACAGGGATCTATGCTGCCCTGAAAAAAAAAACAATCTTATAAGAACATACATTTTACCTTATACTCTCTTTCAATGGATTAGATAAAGAAGGATAATTTACGTCGGCACTGTATATCCAGTCAGTTTTTTCCTCTGACAAGTAATTAGAAATATATAGAGTTGTGGATAAACTTCCACTTTTCTGCAGTATGTATTGATATATTTGTATATGTGAATGTTCGATAATTACAATGCATATTATTATTATTATTATTATTATTATTATTATTATTGTAGAAATATAAAACTAAATCTATTCCTGTTACAAATCCCATGTCCTTCACTCCATTGTGTTGTGTTGTCGTGTGTATACAATGAACCTCTAGCTAAAGGACATTGACCTGAAGGCTGACACACCATCATCAGTGGATCAGAGCCCAGCCGGAGGAGTTGGTAAAGGTCGAGGCAAAGGCCAAAGGAAGCCAAGGAAACCCAAGGCAGGTCCTGGACCGATGCATGTTAGTCCAATCTCAATGGGACAGTCTCCACTAGGTCAAGGCAACCCCGGAATGCCGATACAAGGAAACAATCCTCAGATGAGCCATAACATAGGAGGGTATGCTCAAGGTCCTGGAATGCAGCAACAGGGTCAGCAGTATGGAGGCAACGCAGGTCAGCAGAACTGGTATGGCCAGAACCCTCAGCAAGGATATTATCAGCAGATGCCAGGTAATCATTTTTCATAAATTCCTTATTTTGATATCTCAATGAATATTTTTTTGAAAATGGACTAGTACGTCAAACTATTCTACAATATCTTCTATATAGCAGCAGATAATTACAAAACCTAATTAGATAAATAATGAAATGTGGTAAAACAGGTAGATTTTGTAAAAAAAAAACAATTACATTACAAAATTACTTCTGGGAAAACAGGTAATTCATAAATTTATTAATTATTGACATTTAATGAAAAGCAAAATGATGGCAAATTAATAACTTTTTGTTGGTTGCTTTAAAGAAAATTTGAATATTTGCATTTATTGATTCCAGTTTTCAGCAAGTTCAATCTTTGTCTATTATTTTCTTTATGTAATATGTTGTAGTCCATGTTGAAATTGTGGTTGTTCTCTAAAAGGTGGCAAGTATGTATGGAATGGTTTTCTTTAGTTCAAAACTTCTTGTATGGCCAAAGATTCTCGTTTTGAAGTTTCTTGAAGTCCTTCCTATATTAATTTTTGAGCACGATTCACATGTTCGCTTGTAGACTATTCTCCTGAATTGTTATCTTTGTCAACTTTTGACCTGCTGCTCCTTATATATCTACCCAAGGAGTTACCAGTCTTATATGGAGTTTAATGTTCTTTTTTGTTAATTAAAGACTACTAACAAAAGTTTTTAGTTGAAGAAAACCAACTCCACTAATGCTTGCTATCTTTTAGAGAACAACTACGATTTCAACATGGACTATGACATATCACATACAGAAAATATTAGCCAGAAATGTAATCTGCTGGAATCTCTGGAAATCAATAAAGGCAAACATTCGAATTTATCATCATATTAATTTTCATCTAGTAACGGGTCGGTGTATTCATAATTTGAATATAGGTTACTTGAAAAATATTGTTTGTGTCATTTGTGTGTGATTTTTTTCTTTTGAAGCTCAAATAGCAAATTTAGTACCCCAAATCACATATATATATAAGATTTGTCTTAGCTTCCACAGCTAATAAACTACTTTGCAAATCCAATGGAAATAGGTGTAGTCAACATTTTGACTTTTCTGTGGCCGGTTCATTCTGTTTGTTATACGTCCAAGAAATGTCTAATTTTTTGAAGACTTTCATTTTTGTTTGTTAATGAGTTTTGTCTCCTATTGAATATTAACTTCAATATGTGACAAAATCTCGTATCATTTGTTTCCTTGATTTTTCATATGGTATTTCTCATTTCCATATGAAAATGGCCGTTTTCATTCTTTCAAGATTATATTACAACTGACTGCTGTCAGCACCTAGTGGGTATGACAATATCAAAATTCAGAAAGCTCTTTCCTGTCGAAACTTTATAACAAGCAAAAATGAAAGTCAAATGAAAGTCTGGTGTAGATTGATAATTTTTTGGACTAGGAACCAATATAAAAGTACCAGATCTAGCATCATCTAGTCAGAGGGGATTGCGAAAGAGAGGAAGGTTACTTAGCCAACTTAGTGCTGAGTATTTACTATCAAACAGTTTCAAAAAGTGGAACAGAAGTGAGAAATCATGGGCTATATATTTTTTCCAGTGAATCGATTTGAAAGACCTCAGCAATTGAATACTCCGAAACAAGCTCTGTCCAATATGATTCGTTCAAGACATTCCATCAACACATTCTTGCCAGGCATGCAGGCGAATCCAAATACGCAACAGCCTGCAGCTAACTATCCCCAAATGCAGAGAGGTTTCCCAAGGCAGGCTATAAGACAACCGCATCCAAACACTATGCAACCTAGTCAGGTAAGAATAAGAACCATTCCGACTTCAAACGTTGATATATTGAGTAACATTCGTAACTTGATTATTATTATTATTACTCATGATTATAATTGTACAATTTTCATAATAAATTTTATTTAAGACATGTTTTGCTACTTGGTATCTTTATCAGTTGTAATATTTTTTAATTTCTTCTGAAATAATAATTTTCCTTGCAGGGCATGTTTCCCCAGCAGTATGGTGGCATGCAGGCTACAATGGGACAACAGTATGGTAATTATGGTGGTAACCCACAGACAATGATGCAGGGAGGGCAACAAATGATGCAAGGAGCTCAAAGCAATATGTTTGCGGGACAGCAGCAAGGTAGGTCAATCATATAGATATAGAAAATTTGCAGAGTATCCTCTTCTCTATCTAATTCCTTTCTTTACTCAAATAAGAATTCAAGATTATTCAAATATATTTTTGTAATGAATCCTTCCCTTGATTGTGTGTACTTGTCATCTTGACAACAGCAGGTTTGCCTCTCCCAGTGAAATAGAGTTATATGAAAGAAATGAGTGCTTGTGTCTTGTAATGTTATTGAAAACGGTGTTGGTGATATGACAATTGTCTTTTCCTGAAACTTCTAAGTACACAATTGAGAATGATAGTGTTCCATGTAAGTGAAATTTTATATCAATAATATTTAACATATCACAGTGAGTACTGTTCCTATGAATTACGTCTATTTCAATTCAATAAAGAATGTTTGTATGGAAAAGTGATTTTCATGTAATACAATGTTCATATGAAATTAGCTCTTTCTAAAGGACTTTTTTCTTTTTGTATATGCACTACATATCTTTATGAGGAGTTTTCATTGTAGTTATTTCTTTCTTCATTTCTTTGGAAGTTCTCACCTTTTTTTAATGATGGAGGAAGTTGGAAGCCAAAAAGCTTTCTCTTCAAGAAGTGATCTCTCCTATAAATATTCCCTTTTCAATTCAAATGAAATTTCTATAGATGGGATTAACTGTCTTGACAAAAGCAGATTTGTCTCTTCCGGTGACAAGGTTACAATGTTATGTTCTGTTTTATTCGTTTCTTAGGAAGTTTCCTACATTTTCTCTCATAACGGGGAAGAAGCCAGAATTTTTTCCAAATATAAGGCGGTTTTTATAACTTGTATGTGATATTGACAGACTTCAAGGTCATTTTCTAGGTCTAGTGAATTTTTATAAGTTGGACACCCTATTTTTCACCCGGAAAATGAACAAAGCGAAGAATACATATAAATTACTGGATAGACATTTATATGTCTTGCCTTAATGGGTTGGACAGTTACGTGGCCTATTTTGACTGCTGGGCAATGATCAGTCTTGCTTTGTCTGGTCAGATAGACATGTTTATGACCCCCTAAATTACAACTAGCAACTAGTAAGCAAATATAAGTAACGAAACAGTAACATATTTACAATAATTAGTAAGAACTTAGGACGTCAAAGCATTGTTAGTTTTTGAAGAGATTTTTGTTTAACATGAATCCATTAAAGATTTTTATTTTTTTAAAGGTTTCGGACAACCTCGACCTGCTCAGCCGGACTACAGGCAAATCCAGCAGAATCCCCGTCCACCCTACATGCAACAAGCTCCTAATGTCACCATGAATACTAGCATGTCTGGAATGGGAGGAATGGCTGGCCAGGGTGGTCCAGCCCCGCCATATTCCAGACCTGGTGCGCAAGGAATGCAACCCAACGTCCAAAATCAAAACCAATTCCAGCAGCAACAAAGAATGAGGTTGATGGCCATGCACCAGCAACAGCAGCAGCAGCAACAACAGCAAGGGGGACCACAGGGTAGTCAACCATCTAATACTTTAGTGGCTCATTTGCAGAGGCAGCAGATGAACCCAGGTCAATATCACCAACCTCCTCCATACAACATGCAGTAGATGAAAAGTGTAGAACATGACATGATGTGTGTGTGAGTGACTGTGGTCGTGTGTGTATACTTATGAGGTCAAATTGTGATATATTTTATTTATACAACCGAATCAATGAATCAATTAAAAATATACTTTATTGTCTGAAGTCATTTCATTGACATTTACAGCTATAAAAGTAAAAATATAAATTACATCTCCTAAAAAATTTTTGTCTAAATTTTAAAGGAATCATTTACACATGATTAACATATTGAAGTACTCTTATGTAGATTGAAGGAAGAACAGACAAATAAAAAGGTATAAAATTTTAACAATAAATATGATTAATTTATCTTGAAGTGGACAGACACCTCAAATTTTTATTAAATTATTCTTGGACATTAACCCTTTCTCTAAGAGAAGTATTTTAATAGTTTCTCGGAAAATGTTGATAGATATAATGTTTTTAATATCAACAGAAAGATAGTTATACGTTTTAGCTACATTGTAAATTATCAAATTTTTCATTAAATTTAGTGAAGGGAAAGGGTAGTTTAAAATTATTTCCACAGGTGAAACTGAGAACTAATTTTTGTGCACCAAACAGAATTTCAAAAAAATAAAGAGATACTTAGCAAAGAAAGGTTTTGGCTTTCTACTTCTCTCAAGGTATTCTCTACAATGGGGAATGTTCCTCCTGACAAAAATCAAGTAGTTTTCATAAAAGAGCTCTAAAACAATGACGAATGAAATAATCCATTCAACATTCAAAGGGATTCATTTGTATTTCACCATTTGGCAACATCTTTTATAGCTTATAAAGGACAATGAATCTGTTGTATGAGATAAACAAAGATGACAGATCAGAGGCGTGTTGTTCTCTTTACTTGTGTTTCGAGTTCCAATACATTCTGTGACATATGACATAACCTATCTTCCTCTATATAAATAAATAACAAAACAACTGTTGTTGTTGACATAAATTGCAAGTGATTCAAACAAGACGTGTAGCCCACTATTTTTGCAGTTTTTTCACTCAGTTCATTTAATAAGTTACACACAGCCAAATAATACGAAGCCCATAGAAGGACTTTGTATTATTTGGCTATGTGCAACTTGAAATTTATAGTACCTACCCTGACCACCAGAGAGCGATGACAGTACAATTTCATTATTTAATGTAGCAGTAGCTGCCAGTAGGCTGGATCATATCAAAGTCGGGATGTACGCCAAAATGTTATTAAATTAAATGGCAGACTAGTTGTCAGACAAGGCTACCCAATTCTGATGGTGAACTCATTAAATAACAACATCATACTGCCATTGCTCTCCGATGGTCAGGGTAGGTACTACGTTTTCGAATGAAAACAAAATAAATAAGAGCAACAAATATATATATTACAATATAGGAATATGCAATGTTTTATTTACAAACAATATACACAATCAAGTCACAATGAGAATCATTTTCGAACAGAACACAAACACATTGAACATACCAACAAATCAAATATTGTGAAAAATACCCAACCATAGTTCATCAAATAATTTCATTAACCTAATTTTCATTCACTTAACAGCCTTATGCTCAGGTCAAATATTCAGCCAGAACTTCATTACTGAAAACTCAATTATTATTTCTTGATCCAATCATGAAAATCACTCAATTTTATTCAAAGTGATATTGGAAAATGAAAGTTTTCGGTGTGAAAACTCTGGGTTACAAGGCATGCCTGAATAACAATAGTTATTTATTATACAAGGGGAAAAAGTATTGGATTTTATGTTGTCTCCCGGCACGAAGTGGAGGGAGACAAAAATCCGAGAGCTAAAATCTAATATTTTTCCCATGTATTATACACAATTTTTTTGCGATAAGAAAAATGACGATTTAATATTGAAGAAAAAGATTTATAGAAATAAGAGGGATGTTTCCAAAGTTTCATGAATTTAACTCTATTTCAACTGAGTAACAATTAATTAGCCACACTATATGTGAGAGATGATTTCCAAATTTGCATTTCTATTCCATGCGATATTATGGACTGTCGGAATCTTCAGAAATGTTTCAACCAAAAAAAAAATCTAATAGCACCATCTCTTTGGTGGCCAGTCTTTTAAAAGCTGGTAGAATATCATTAAAAAATGATCCAGTTTGGTGTCTGAATGTCTCTGTAAATAAATGAAACATCACTGCAAGATATTCTTCTCAAAAATTATCAACAAATATATGATATTCGTGAAATTAGTGTACTGTGAAGAAATAGGTACAATATAGATTCACAAAATTGTGCACAAATTTTGGGTGCTAAATAAACAGGAATTGAAAAGGTTTTACACACGCCACCTACTTGAGATTTTCACGCATTATGTCGATACATTTTTTAATGGATAAAATAAGGATACCTTACTTCAATCCAAAGTATTGCTTAAAAGTCGAAGAAGGATCTCCTCTTGAAGCATGAGCAATGCCATACACTGGAAAGAAAATGGTGGTTGCCATCTGGGATTGTAAAAGGATTATCTGAGAGGTACTACAATGGAAGCAGAATATTACTTAGATCTTTCAACAGAACTGCTGCACAAGCAACTGCTGAAAAGTTGCACAAGAGTGAGTTATTAATGAAGAGTAATGTAAGAAACATACTGCAAATGGAAAAAAATTGAATATTCACCTGAATCACCAGATCTGGCTCCTATTTTCCGAAACATAAAAAAACAATACGGGTTCGATTTGAATCTATGTTGAATACTCTACAGTGGCAGCCGGTACATAAAAGACTGTATTATTTGAGTATGATTTTTATTTTCAAAATTTTGAGTGGGATACAACCAGCCTATCTTAGCAGATATTTAGTTCGAAACGGTGACATTGATTTATATAACACAAGAACATGTAATACATTTTATAGATCCCGAACAAACTATAAGAGTGGAATGAATTCACTGTTCTTCGAAGGTCTAGATAGTTTCAATAAGTTACCTGATGAAATAAAACATGTAAATTCCTTGAAAGTGTTCAAAAAGTTATTATTAGAATATATCAAATTGTAAAACATGACCCACTGTAAAATTATATACGTATATAAATTATTCATATATGCATAACTATATATTGTATATTAGGATTCTTAAAATAAAGTCTACTACTACATATGATGGCTTCTTGGGGCGTGTCTTTACTTAGTAAAGACAAGCGTTTTTGTAAAAGTGTTCAGTGAAAATCTCACAATTAAGTGTTTTTTGAATACGTTAGTTATGGATTTTCATCAAGTATCGGCCAATTCCATCATATAAATTTTAAAGGAGATATGAATTGGTTCATCATCACAATATGCATAAGAGTATTTACCACCTGCGGAAATATTGGAAAACTATTTGGTAATTTTTTTCAGATTAACAGTGATACTTTTGAGGAATCCTGTTCGTCAAATGCAGATATTAAAAAATACTTGATAGATCTGAAATATGCAAGGTAATGGAGCAAGTAAACTTTGAAAAATCTAGCCAGGTCTTGTCTTTTGAAATACTTAATTATCGGGGTGTCTTTGAAGATTTTTGTTGCATGTGATTTATTTCAGTATTGTGATAATTGACATTTCCAAAGTTACAGAGAAAGTTGTGGACTAAGCTACAGAATCAGATATGATATTAGATTGTTTGAGAACCTTACATAAAAATGGGAATGAAGAAATGAGTTGACAGAATAAAAAAAAATAGCCAAATTCTTAAAAATTTAGAAACATTCCTCGTAACTCTTTAAATGACAAAAAAAAACTCGAAATGAATAAATTTCATACAACGTGTTTTCTTGAATAGATTTTATTTAAAAATCATATGAT
The DNA here is from genome assembly GCA_015342105.1 of Leptinotarsa texana. Taxonomy (NCBI): domain Eukaryota; kingdom Metazoa; phylum Arthropoda; class Insecta; order Coleoptera; family Chrysomelidae; genus Leptinotarsa; species Leptinotarsa texana. The sequence goes on along the minus strand of WOGN01000152.1, from coordinate 9,830 downwards.
TGAAAATAAAATGCGACAATTTCAGATCTTTTTTGGCAAAGATAAATCACAACTTAAAATATACTATAAAGTTGCCAAACTTAACATTCCGACAACAAATGTAAAAATTAACACTTTTGATTTCAATAAAAAATTCAAATGAACTCACCACAATAAAAATTAGATTCATAACACATTCAACAAGAGTCATGAAATGAACCAATCTTCAAATTTCAGATTCATCGCATAACCGAAAATATAACAAATGTTAGTTCAAAACTTTCAGTGATTTTTAAATATTTGTATACATTTTAGGTATATTTAGAGTTATAAAATTCATAGAGCCATAATATATTCTATAAAAATTGCATAACTTGCTTGGCACTAGAAATGTAAGTGTAGAGAAGTTTATTCTATAAGTAATTTACTGGGTGCTGCATTTTCCTTACCAAACATCAACTTGTAGAATTTGAAATATTAAATCTAATAAAAGGAAACACACTTTATTTGTTACAAATTTACGTTACACCAAAATTCATTTACTGATATTGTTTTGGTTTCGGTAGTGAAAAAACAGCACTTGTAACGATATTTACAAAATCTTTGACTAAGCAGCGATTTTGTTAGTATTCAAGATCATCTGTGTCAGTTAGGAAAACCTTCAAGCTCATAGGGAAAACATGCATTGATTGTTTTTATCTCACAATAAAATCACAGCAATATGTGCTCATTTTTACAGGTGCATTTTTGCATTAAAGCTTTGTAAAAGGTGCAAAGGATATTCTACGATCTAAAGCACCAATAATATTCACCAATAAAAATTGATAAACTTCAACAGAGTTGTGTGAAGTTTTCAAATTAGATGAGTAAGGATAAACTATATTTTTCAATGATTCTTGAAAGTTGTATTATCAAATATCTGACAAATTCTTTAGATTTAAAAGAATCTTGTACGCCAATATAGTATATGTGTGGAATCTACTTTGAAAATATCAGGAAAAATATTTAAAATATATAACCAAGATGATTTAAATCTGAAAAATTTCACATTGAAAAAAAATCAAATGGTTTTTGAAAATCATTCTGTTAGAGGTAATTTGAAACAGGACGGATTTAGTACAAATGTTTCTAGAATTATTACTCTATATTACATCAGAAAATTCATTTAGACTGGTACTTTTGAAGTGGAAATCAAACTAACTAATATAATCAATCATACCAGCAGTAAAATTGAATTTGCATTCTGGTTGATGAAAAAAATATACTATTTCTGGCTGTTGAAATGGAAGACAAGAAAAAGTTTTCGGATAGGCAGGAAAATATTCCACCTACGAGAGAAGTTCAGGTCTAGCAAAAATCACAAATAAATTTACATCCAGCAATTCACTATTGAAATTGTCAAGACCGAAACATTTAATGATGGGAAAATGTATATATCTTCAAAGGCCAAAAAGTTTTTCACAAAAATTTCTCACACTCAGATTACTCCCCAAATTTTCGTTTCCATTTTCCATATAACAAAAAAGCATAACTTGGCGTCGTATAAACACTATTTGTATAATTATTAATCTATATTTGAGCTTTCACGACATCGCCAGAAACGGCGATGGTTATTTCCTTAAGAAATTCTTAAAATTCATCCATAAATAAATACATAATAATTTAAAGATGGTAAAAACAAACTCTTTACTTGTAGAAGTTCTCAATCATTTCTTGGGCGCTTTGGTGGTTGTTTCAGAAATAGTTGATGATTCCTTTGTTGATGATTTCTCTGTTGATGGTTCGTTTGTTAATGATTCCTTTGATGTTTCAGTAGTTGTTAGGGAATCCTTTGGCGGAGCAGTTGCACATGCAGATCCTTTCAGTACTTCGCTGGCCTCTTTAGTATCTACTGTGGTTGATTGGCTTGTAGTTCCAGGTACTGCATTCATTAAAGGACTCATTTGTCGTGCTAAGACATTCGGAGGTAATTTCAATTTTAGAGGGTTGCGCAGTTTTTTTAGTTTGCTCTGGATTTGGACAGCTTCCTGCCTGAGCATGTTGTACTGGTTCAAGTCCATGCCGAGTTTCTTGGCTTTTTTGTGCATTATAATGAGATGCTGGCGGTCTCTGACATCTTGAAGAATGTATTCCTGGAAGAAATATATTATTAGCTTTTAATTGGGTTACTTTTGGTGAGATTTTTCAGTTTCCCCTTCACCAAGAAAAGAGTTGAGTGTTCTAGTCACATATGAAAAAAAAACTTCTGTAGAAAAACGGTTTTATTGGAAAATAAATTACTCAAAGATGCAAATGAGGGGTAACTAGTACATGGTTGAAAAAGAGACAATTATGCAGCAAATTTAACAATAAAACATCAAGAAACTGCACGCTTTTCGCAAAATTTCAAATGAGAATAAGTGAAAAATAATACCGACCTTGGAAAACATGAAATTTACAAAAAAGGATGTTGACAAGTCAAAAAATAAATAAAAAAAATTACATAAAATTACACGATGGAGGTACAACAACCTCAGTGATCTAAAGAAGTGAGACCAGTGGGGTTGAGATAAACCAAGGAAACGTAATTTTTGTTTGATGAAAACGACAAGCTATACTAATACACTCTATGAAATAGATACCTGTCATTAAGAAGCTAGATAATATATAATGAGAAATATCCAACAAAATTATGATCACTTGCGTTTCTCCCTGAATTTTTTTATGAAAATATCTACCCAAATAAATGTTTCAACTTCTTACGAGAGGGTAAACCGCCTGGTAACGTAACGCATAACGGCGCTAGTATATCAGGCTTTCTTTTCTCCTCACTCTAACAAAAAGCGATAGCCGTATATCGGACAAAACTATTTTCTCGTCACTTTTCGCATAACTCAATGTTCAGTGTGCTTTCGACATATACTGTTGACAATGAGCATATAATGTAAAACTATCACACTATAAAAAATGATGAAAACAGAAGACGACCCTCGGAACATGCAACCCGAGGAGGGGACATGGTGGTGGTATTTATAGTTCAGCCTAGCGCCACTTATGAGATCTATGGCGGGTCGAAATAGGGCCGAAGCTGTACCTGAAGCTGCATTGTATAACTGTGCTGGAGAACGAAGAACTGATGAAAAATTGAAAAATACATCTAATTCACTTACCTCCTTGGTGAGAACAAAATATGCATAGCATGCCATAGCTGTGCCGTAAGTGACGAAGTACGTCACCGGTTCCATAATGTCCCAGGAATATTCCCACCATGTTAACCTGGCGAGAATTCCGAATTGGACAGACATCAGACCCAAACCCGCCCAAGACAACCAATTTCCTCGACGTTGAGCGACTAGTTCAAGTTCATTTTTTTTCTGAAACAAATGAAATAGGTACTAATGAAAAATGTTCTCAGACACTACCTTGTTCTAGTGATCTGATTTATTAGCCAAGTTACAAAATGTGATTTTGGCAAAAGCCGGGTGAATATATTATACAATAATAATGACACATGGATGTTAATATTATTGCTGTCAGTTTTATCGGTGTGAAACTTTGTTTGGCGTCTAATTCATTAATTTTAGCGCTTCTGAATTTCTTCCCCCACAAACAACTGAATGGTGCCGTGAACATGATTTCGTTGTCACCCGGTATATGAGACAGCAAGCCAGATTGAGATAGTTTTGAATTAGAGTTTGGATAAGCAAAGTAAGCAAATTAGTAGAATAAATTCAAAGTGTAGTGTAATAATTTGGCATCACGAAGAGGTGGAATCTGAGGTTGCTATATATTTTTTTCTTTATCAGTGTTAGCCACACATTTCTAGAATTTCTGGCCTACTTTATAAGTGTATGCAATGAATTATATTTATGAAATGAAAATTAATCTGTTTCAGTACATACAGAAAACAGTAACAAATCTTGTACATAATAGTGTCTTTCAAAATAACTAGAAATGAGTGAATTCCAAATGCCATCGTAAACTTGACCTCCTTTCCTAAAATTATAAACTCGTTCTATATTTTCAATTTTCTGGCTCATAACCAGGATTCTGGTTATGAGCCAGACCGAGAAAAGGGACAAGCTATAAATATAACATTTAGGGCTTTCCTTACATATTCGATCCCTGGAAGAAACTGTGTAAATGATATTGGGAAATAAGAAAAACATATTTATTGTCCCGTATAAATTGTGTAGGCAACGTGGAAGGCGATATATCGGGTAAGATATAAAATACGGTGCAAGCCTCTAATGTGGAATAAATTCAAGAATTGCTTTTATTTTGAAAATTCACTAAAAATTAACTCCTTTACAGCATTATTAGTCCATTTTTCAGTATTTCATTAATCATTCTGTAAATACGTTATATTTTATACACAATATTCCAACTCTGATATCTGGCAATATGCGGAAAAATAGACAGAACCGTTTCTAGTTTGAGATTAAAATTTATAATTACGACATACATTTACTTATTATGAAATTTCCGCTATTTATTGGTTCGCTATACAACTATATGGGCTAAAAACTTTACAATAATAACATTAAAATGTTAGAAGATAGTAATACGTCATCAATTTGTCTCAAAATTTACGAAATTTCTGACGACTTACGTTTGTTCTTTTTGAATGCAAGGGTATAATGCAAATGTTAACACAGCCACAATTATTCGTTAGATTGTGAGTACCAGGCATTTTACTTATTCAGCAACAGAAAAACGGACAATCCATCCAAAAAACCCTAAGAGTTCGAAACTCTCTCCATCTCGGCGCCCAACCTGGGGCTGGTTCTTCCGTAAAAAAAAAGGCTACCCATAAATCCGCTATAAAGTTCAGTGGTGAGTAAATAATTTCGCGTGAAATAATGAAGCCTTGCGAACATTCTATTACACAATTCTATATCAGCTAATTGAATTTCCATTAATATCGTTCAATCAGAATATATTGAACTACACTCATCAAAATGCGAAACACAAAATAAACCAACTGAGCTGTATTTTTTCTTTTGGAGAGAAATGTCTGTTCTCACAACGGAAAGTCCTGTATGTTCTGGTAAAAAATGATATTTGAAGTGAAAAATTATATGACGTTTCTTTTGTATAGTGAACAATCAGCGAGTTATGTGGGTAAATACAAGATAAACTTTGTCATACGAATCAATTTTTCAACAACACATTTTGATTCAAAACTCAAATTATTTCTTAATTTTTGACTTAATAAAAAGCAGTTTTTATAATCAAAATATCATATACTGCCAGAAAAAATTATATACAGGGTTTTCAAAAAAGACAGTTTGAAAGTGAAAAATGTGTAAAACGTAACGTAAACGTGAAAAATGTTATTGGATGGTCAGTTTGAACGATTTCGCTATAAAAATACTGATAGAGTTATCAAAGTTGCTAACTGAGTTGGCGTATATTTTATTCATCATTAGCAGCTTATGTACTATTTCATGATGGAATTAAATATTATATTAAGCTATCTTTACGTTTTAAATTTCCTTCTCAATTATAATAGTCGACATCCGTAGATTCGCACAATTATTTCAAAATCGATAGAATGTAAATTGGAAAATTGACTTTTCACTATATTTTACATGGTCTTACTAGTAAAACATAATCAATATGTAGATATTTCGACAGACACGTCTCTCTGATGTATCGTATCTGGTATATTCAATTTATAAATTATAGAGAAGTAGTCGAAAGATAAGATATGAGGTGAAATTTTCCCCAATGTTTAGTATAATTACTTTTCAAGCTAATATTCCTCCTTCAGTTATTACAATAATCTTTTCTTGACAATACGTTTGCTCAACACAGTCACCAGACTTCAATTTCTGTAAAAGTAACCCTGGCTCAATAGAAAGTTTAAAGAAGCTGCAAACATCCTAAACAGTGATGCGCATGTTATGTAAGTCAGCAATTGAAGATGATTATGGTAATAATCTATCCAAACATCGTGAGCAACTACACTGAACAAAATATAATTTTTTCATATGTGGTATCATTTTTGATGGCACTTCAGTTTTATAACATAAAGACGATATCAATTAATTTGGAAATAAATTAACACGTGAGTAGTGTTTTTCTTGAAAAATAAGCGAGGAAGATTTGTGATGCCAGACAAAGTGAATCACCGACCCCTGTGCCATTTAAAAATCCAATTTTAATTCATGTACGTCAAAATATTCCCATGGGTTGATTCACGACACGGTTGATTTCGTTTTTTTTTCTGCTCACCATAAACCGTAAAACCAAATGGGCTCTTGAAATGAATATTTTTCATACAAGCACAGATGATGGCCCGTAGGAAAATATTCACGTACTTCATAAAATCATTCGGGTTGCTGCAGAAGAATCGACTCAGATGCGGAACAAGAAAATAGGGCAATAAGAGGGAAATGCTTGGAATGCTCTCGTGAATTCCGTCAATTTACCACATGATTCAACGAGCAAGTTAGGTCTAAATTTCATGCCAAGAGCATGTTATCTTCAATGGCGCTTTAATCGAGGGGGTGGAAAGATCGAACGTAAACGTGATTTTTTGAACGAATTTCAGTAAGAGTTCTTTGGAGGCGTTAAGTGCACTTATTTATTTACACAATAACTACTTCAAAGTAGTCCCTTTCAGATATGAAACACTGTTTGGTTTGTTCATGAGAACAGGAAAAAGTCACATGTGGCCAAATCTGGTGAATATGGTGGCTGATGCATGATTACGGTGTTGCAAAAGCCTTGGACCTATTTTTTCACAATACCGAACGTTTTCTTTCATTGGGTAGACATAGCAAACCAAAAATTACAGTGTTTTGTACTTGTCCGGCTAAAATTTTTGCCGTTTTGAGGCAAGCCGGTATGACCTCAAGATTAGAGAGTAATGAAGACATCATTCTACCTACGACTCCCTATAATCATTTCAACAAAGCGGTCTTGGTAAATCCTCCTCTTTTCCTACCCTTTTTTGGTAATATTCTTTTCTTCCGGAGCGGAAAACCCAATGAAGAATATTACCTTACATATTATTTTTATTTTGGAAAGTGTATGATTGGCATTTTAACACCAAATCGTTAGACTGATATTTCTAAAAGAGAAGCAGAGATAGAGAGTTGAAAGCAAGGGCTAGATCTAATTTTCTGGGAGAGCGAATTTCCGAAATTCGGGGAGAAGGTAATTTTCTGGGGGAATGATTATGTGCGTGAATAAATCACAATACTAATTCGGAATGTATTGAAAGTTGATTTCGGGAGGGTGTAATTACCCCTATTATCCCTCCTAAATTCACCCTTAGTCAAAAGCGTGTTTCAATAAGGCATCACTACACCCTCAATTCTATTTTTGGGACTGAACTTCTGCAAACCAAGTGTTTTCGAATTTTTGCGAAATATTACACACACACACGAATAATTTCAACAGAAAAGAAGATGTGTACCTCGATCAAATATGAAATTCCATTGTAAGAAATTCAATAATAACAAACAGCATGACGACAGGTAGAAGGGTCGACGAATTGACAATTTTCTTAATTCAGGTATGTAATTAACCTCCGAGCAAGCTAGTCACTCACGTTGCGAAACGTCAGGAAAAACATCTAAAAAACGACGGCCTTCAAACCTGAAAAATACAGTCACTGAAAAACACGGCCGCGGAAGCCTTAACCATTAAGTCGAAATGTTCTTTCCTTGAAAGCTATGCCTTACGAATCGCTTTTGATATATACCCTGTATATTTTACTTCAAATAGTTCAGGATGAAAAAATGAGAAATAAAATTTCTATATTTTTTACAACTTTAATTTGTAACTGAATTTACCGCAGTTTCGTCGAATAAAAGTGGTAAAAAACAGTAATTTTCATTTCTCATATTTCATGATGATCTTCTACCGCGAAGTAACGGCTACATCCATCAATTCAGTTCAGGATAGTTGTTTCACTCGTAAATCGGATAAGGATAAAGTAAAATAAATTCTCCTTAGTAACGAAAATCTTCAACCGCTACATTGCTGCTATCAATCAAAAAAATCCACTTAGGTAACCTATACGGAGACAGAAATGTTTGGAAAGGAATGCTCTTTCGACAATTCACCACTTAGTCCAATGAACTTTCTTTCACGAGTTTTGATCCGGGCACACTCATCCTCAAAGTCGTATTACACACTCATCCTCAAAGTCGTATTAATCGGATAAGGAATGAGGTTCGGACTCGAATCCTAAAGTCAATTCACCACATAATTCATTTCACAGGTAACCTTGTATCTTGTTGTAGAATTACAGAAAGATTTACGACACTATCACAATAAGAAGGAGTTTATTAACCACAGAAAAAAAAATACGACAGAAAAATTGTTCTACATATAATCAGTGATTTTTATATTTTTTTGCGCTAATTACGGGAAAAATTATGAAAGGATTTCATCACGGATAGCGAATGAGCATTTCAGTCAAGAAATTAATACAGTGTGATTTAGAGAATTACCTATTTTTTAGGTGTGTCAGACAATGGTACTACTAACCAAATGGTACTAATAACCACATCTAGCTCAAACTACTGTATCGTTTAAATTAGGAAAACTTTGCCTATTTTGGTATCTCATTGACATATTATATTATTTTTAATACGGATCGTAAATAAAAAGACCTGGTATGAGTGAGTAATTTTGGCGATACCTTCATTTATTCAACATAATAACTTAGTTGGTAAATTTCAAAACGTCATTCAATTAAGCTCTTAAATGGGCTTCATCTCAAATGTAACCGATTATGTATCTCTCGTGGTTTCCAATTTTTCCATTTTGGCCCTTCCTATCTTGGACACATTGTACATATATGCTTTGTTGAAGTGGCAAGAGTTTCACTTGGTGTTATTGATCCACGATGGCTCCTAAAGATTATTGCCTCACCCGATTGTTTGGCTACAATGGTTTTAGTTACGTACCAAAAATCACCAAATGAATATTTCCAATTTCGCTGAACATGTTTACTTAACTTATTTTAACAAAAAGTTGGACAACCAAGATCCATCTTGGTCACCACAAAGTATGTTCAATTTGTGTTGAGGAACTGAAGCGGTGGAGTCAAAGCAAAACCTTTTCGATCTTGCATTCCCTTTGTGTGGAGGAAATCGAAAAATTGAAATGATCCGCCCTGTTATGCAAGAACTCACTATACCGATACCTTCTCTACCAGTTAGTCTAGATACTATTTTAGAGAAGACATTCATATTGTCTATACCGTGTGGTAGTGAAGAAAACAATGAAGTCAAAGTTATTCATGACGCTGACGTTGTTGGAGCTATATCTGTCAAATTAGTTGTCATTTATTCAGTATGTTTTGCCAAATCATTATGAACGGATATAACATTCAACAACACGCGCAAAAAATAAAATTGAACATGTGTGTTCTGTTTGGACAACGTACCGCGCGCTTAACTCATTTATAGGTCGCTATAATCGTCCTACTAAGAGGACTATTTGCAATGTGAGATGAATTTGTTTCCATTATTCAGTAAACGGTCGACCAACACCCGTACGTCGACAAAAAGCTGCAGAATCTTCCGAAATTATCACCGCTGTCTGTGAGGGTGTGCAAGAAAATCCGGAGAAGTCGCTCACAAGAACTCGGCCTTACGCAGACCACAACTTCTTATTGGAAGATTGCTTGCGTTCAGTCTATTGCTAAAAAGGGCAAGAAAACTCTTCCAAATAACTATAAACCGTCACTATGCTATCAGTGATATCAAAAGTCGAAGAAAGTGGTAAACCACCATATCCTCAAATATTTGGAAGGCTTCCACATTTTGACTATCATCAATATGGCTTTCGGAAAAAAAGATCAACAGGCGACCTGCTATCGTATGTCACCCATATTTGGAATCAAG
>WOGN01000151.1:4212-30730 GCA_015342105.1 Leptinotarsa texana | reverse complement strand
CGAACTCACTTCACCATAACATCTGGTCAAGCAAGAGTCCAAACAGGGGGGGTCACTTTCAGAAAGGGTGTATTTCAGGGTGATTCCCTTAGCCCCCTTCTCTTCTGTATCTTACTATTACCATTATCCGTTGCATTCAGAAATACTCGAGGGTATACCTGTGGCACCCCTGGAAACCGGAAATCTTTGAGGGTGGTGGAAGAGTACACGCATGCTATCAGTATGAAATTCGGGATAGACAAATGTGCAATGGTTCTACTCAGAAGATAACGATGAGAGGACTACAGAGAGGATTTGCAGCTCGTAGATGGAAGCATCCTACACCATTTGGATGCCGGAGAGACGTATACTTACCTCAGGGTGAAATAACGCCACTCACAAGAGGTATCAAAGCGCCTGACTTTTGCTTTCCTCAGGTCGAGTGGGCTCAAGTCGGAAACTGAGGAGTTTATCGTGGCTTGCCAGGATGGTGTCTTCAACACCTTAGTCTACCGCAGTTGCGTGCTGGGTATAGAGGTTCCTGTCACAATTTGCAGGGCCTGCCGTGAGGCGCCCGAGACCTTAATGCACTTGCTATCAGCATGTAAAGCATATGCGGTCTCGGCCTATATTCATCGACATAACGCGGCCATTAGAGTGCTATATTACCATCTACGGCACTGTTACGGTATTGACGAGACAACGGTGTTGGCCTACGCTCAGGGAGAAATTGAATCCGTTGTGGGGAACGAGAAGTGCCGAATTTATTGGAACTATTCATTCCCTATTCCATACCTGATGTAGTCCTTCTCGACCAACAGAGCAAGACGATATTTGTCGTGAAGTTTTCAGCTCCTAGCAAGACTAATATTATCCGAAAAGAGAAGGAAGAATGGATAAAATATCCAGATTTTCTCTTCGAACTCCGCAGACTCTATCCAGACCACTCTATCTGTTCTGATTATTGGAGTCCTTGGCGGAATGATACCCTCTCTACTCTCGGATCTTGAATTTATACCGGCCTGCCGCATTAAGGCAGAAATCTTAGCCGGACAGAAACAAAAGCTGTCTGTCTTGGCTCACCCAATGATCACTCACCCTACGGTGTGGGGAGTGGTCGTTGGTTGATAATGTTGGCGCGCCCTTCCGAATGTATCGAGGCTTCGGGGGATAGGGCCTGGCCAGCGCATACCTCGGTAAATAGTAAATAATGATTTATTAGGCCATTGTGTACAATAATATGTACATATGATATGTCAACTAAGGTATAGGTACTCCCACTAACTTCAGTAAAACAATATGAACAAAACAATACAAGCCGTTATTTTTATCATGTGGTTTCATTGCTATATTCTAAACCGCAACAGATACGAAGACGATTTAATGGGAAAAAAGTAACTGTCATCGGAAACAATACATTGGTCGAAGGAAATTTACGGGGACTTCTCGAGTAAAACGGGAAAAACCAATAATGCTGTTTTTCGTGTTTTTCGAATGGAATTGTTATTTCGGATAATATAAAAAAATGAAAAAAATATTGTTTTCAAAGTGTTCTATGACGATGTAATAATGAATATTCGATAAAACGTTTCGTATCAACATAGCCACCATCAACTTTTTTTTTACTACGGATCTGTCTTTTTCATCACAGATATTGATAAAGCAATAAATTCACAATCTAAGGATTTATCACATTTGATATTTTTATAGCGTTTCATTTCAAATAACCACCATCATCAGTGACAACAATCAAACAGAAGAACAATTTATTTTATCATGAAATTTTGGGAAAAATTAAACCAATATGAAAAATCGAAGCTACATGGCAATCTATATTAAATGCTCGAATTGACGACCTCTTTGTTGAATGCACATCGGTCCAGGCAATTTCTGTGGCAATTTTCTAGTAATAGGTGTAATACTAATACCTGAATCTCTTATGTTTTGTTTGAGATGGTCGATATCTGTACTTGGTGTGAAAAAACCTTACCCTTTATGTATCCACAGACAAAAAATCTAAAGGAGTAAGATCTGAGGATCGAGCTGGCCAGTTAATTGGTCCATTGTTTCCAATCCATTTCCTTGGGAATATGTTCCCTTACTATTGCTGCTTTATAGGGTGGAGCGCGGTCCTGTTGAAAATATTGTATTTCATGGCGGATATTCAGTGGCAATTCATCTAACTAGCCATCGAATTCATTGAATAGAAAATGAAGATACATTTCACTATTCAAATAATCATTGTAAAAGAAAGGGCCAAGGTTGTTCGTTCCAACAATTTCCAACTAAACACTTATTCCGAACCATTCGTGTAAATTGGTTTCCCTATGTAAATGTTCATTTGTACTATTGGAATTGAGTTTCTGAAACAAGCAATGCCCGTAAAGACACACGTTTTACGAAGCAAACTGATGTCATAAAACCTGAAACCTTCTTATGGAACCTTTTTGTAACTTTACTGTTTCACCTCAAACTTCTAATGACACATACTGATGTGTGCTTCGATCTGTAATTAAGAAAAAAAAATAACAATCCTCTAAAAAATTAATAACTCTGATCCAAAACCTTTCACTGTGTACCCTTTATATTGTATAATATTTCAAAAAACGTCAATGCATTAATACCTGAAAGTTTTATACTAAACTGTTTCTAAAACTTCCAATGAATGTTTGATGTGACGCACACTGTATAGTATCTTGTTTGCCTACCTATACCAGAATAAACTAATCAAGAGTTATTCACAATCTGTAAACAACCGATATCGCTGCTAATCAAACAAATTTGTAACAAACGAGTATACTACTTGATTCAACGTTTGAGTTATAGTACGAGTGTATTCAGAGATATACCGAATGGGCTATTGCCTAGGCCTAGAGAATTACAATCAGCAGTCATCAAGTATTAACAATATTATTTTATTTTCTGTTGAATACCTACCTGCTGGTTTCATTATCGAGGCTTGAACAACTAAGGAAAATAATTTTTCCAAACCAGAATAAAATAACTCTCTTGATGCGTGTTTCGCTACCCAAGTTAGCTGAAGTTTATGAAAGAAAAAATGATGTGTATTTTCTTTAACAAATGTCAAAAAAAATAAAATGTCCAGATGTCACATTCGATAGTCTACATGAATACATATACAGGATGTTTTCCGAGAATTGAGTTTGGATTCACATTTCCTTTTTCAACATTTTGATTTAGCAATGGCAACCAGGAACTAACCGCTTTCACTGAGCTGAAAGAATATACGTTGATTCTTCAAGTTTTTCTATTTTTTCTGATTTTTTTCTGAGGTTCTTTTTGTGTTTAGTTGTTTCAAAATATGATCTGATATCCCCAATCCTATTATACGTCTTCTCTTTACATGTTAACCATGCTCGTTTTTCATTATATATGGGGGACTTGAGGTTTCACATGTCTCGACTTTGTCCACGAGTTCTCTATTGATTCATGTTTGTTAATTTTAGAGCACGAAAAATGATGTTTCGTGAATTGAATTTCATGAATGAATTTCACGAAACTTTGACAGTTCATATTTTCATTTCAAGATAATTTTTCCATTCCCTGGCTTCAATTCTTCTCACTCACGACCATAAGTTCAGCAGAATTCGTGAGATAATTCAATTCTCTCAGTTTATCATAGAAATTTTTCAAGAATGTCGTATTACGAAACTACGCCTCAGTTTTGCAACTCTTCCTGGACATTTCTACTCCCTGAATCTCAACAGTATCAGCCCTGCAATTATCGGCTGTGAATAAATGACTGATAAAAATCTCACTGCCTCCATACCTAACTTTGAATGTATGAGATGAACACAGTAATCTGTCCGCCACTCGCGATGGAACACCCCATTTTTACTGTGGACGGACAGTGAATATCACTATGGCCATTCAGGTGGTAGGTGTATTTTGAGCATTTCGATCAGTCCTGAGAGTTTCATCCTTCCACCTCGAACATTACTGAAGATACGGGGGTGTTTCCATAAGAAGTGAGACAAATTCCGATTTTTCAGGACTGAAATTTCTTCAGGAAAAAAGTGTAGTCGTAGTAAGTTGGTAGTCCTGATCACGAATCTGAAGGGAAGCCCACAAGAAGCCTCGAGTCTTGTTGAGATACGTGGACGACACCTTAATAATATGAAACCATGGGAATGCAGAACTGAAGCACATTAACGAAGTAAGTCCTTCCATCACTTTCACAATGGAGAAGGAAGTCCACAACGAATTGCCATTCTTAGAAATGGAAAACATCTGTGTATCGAAAACCCACTCACACAGGACAGTATCTGAACCAGGAATCTAATCATCATCAATCGACAAAGAGAGGAATCAGTAAGACTTTACTAGACCGTGCTTTCGGGCTCTGTAATACAAAGGAAGGTCTCGAAAAGTTACTAGGCATCATCAAAAATGACCTTCAATGAAATGGTTACTCCAAAGTGATGGTGGAACAGGCTTTAGCTAGAAGACAAGAGATCCACAAGCAACAGTAGCCGCCACAACTAGTACTTGAACATCCCTACGTGAGAGGATTGTCGGAAAGGATAAGAAGGATTGGAACCTGCTTCAGATCTGAGAACACCATCCGTAGCTCCCTCACAAAAACCAGGCCACCAAACGCGGACTGCGATGCCAAGAATGGCATTTACCGGATACCCTGCGAATGCGGAGAATCATACATCGGTGGACTCATCAACATAACATCAAGTAGGCTCAAGCTGAAATCGTCCATAAGGAAGAACACCGGTTTTGGAGAAAACTAAAGAAGCCGCATATATGTTGTCCAACAACGCATTTAGCCAAGCTAGCATTAAGATACGCAACATATGGGAACCATATGGAATACGACCAACTCCCGCCAAACGGTCAGCTTCCGCTAAAAAACTGTTGAAGATAAGAGAGGGACGTGTGGATAGGTGAAAACACTCGAATGACCTATGAATAGTCAGATCTCGGAGGAATAAGTCCAGTTATCACCCGAAGACGATTGTCGATACTAACAATCGAAACGTCTTGAAGTAACTACGTTAGGAATCTTTTAATTTTTAATTTTCATTTCTTGTTTATAACTTTTCAATTTTCATCTCGTGTAATAGTTTAATTTTCTTTTTGATTTTTTAGTTGTCGCTTATATTTTATTTAATTGTAATTTCAGTTTTATTTTGCTTGATATAATTATTATTTTTCAGCTAATCTCTGTTTTTTATTTTTTACTGATTCTTTCAGGTATTTCAAATCAATTTATATCATGTTAGACAATGGAAGTCCGAACTAATGAAATGCACCAAGAAACATTGTCAACTACCTTCAAACAAAAGTGATTTCGCTAGTGTAACTCTCCGTTCGTTTCTTTGCCCAAGGAATTTTTAATGAGATACAAGTTTCATAACGATGGATTGAACTTTTCCATAATATCAAATATTCCTCTTTTTGCTCTTATACAAGTATTTGCCAGCTTCACTTCAATTTCTATTGACGTCAATTCCGGTGTAAAAATAAATCACATTAGTTGCTGTTACCGTCAGCCTGATTAGTAGCAAAAGTTGTTCAATTTACACCAAAGGAAAACAAGAAATTCGTTTGAATGCTACATCTCCTTATAAGCTTGGATTGGTTTCACTGATTTCTGGAAAGGTATGTCGCGAAAAGGGGAAATGACTTTGATATTTCGTGTGATTGAATTAGTGGTTTATTGTTAAGAAAGTTGTACAGATTTAGGATTCTAGTTGAAACAGTATAATTTGAAAAAACCTAAAACGTCATTTTTTAATTGAAATAAAAAAAAATAATGAAAATGTAAATATATATGTAGAAATATGTAAAAATACACCCTTTTCAATTTAGTGGGAAAACAAGTTCTGCCAAATTAGATTGTTATAAAGACGAGATTCAAAAATATGTGGCTTGGAACAGAAACATGTAGAGTATTTTATGTATTTTTGTCATTGTTTTGGATATCAAATATATACTCATAGATGAAATAGAAACTAATATCATATATAGGTTTCTCTAACCTTCCATGGGCGTGCTAATAAAATTATTTTTTTCAAAATCATTGCCTTGAAACTCAGCTGTGAATAACTTTTCCTCAAAACTACCAAATTTTACATTGGCTGTTTCGTTCTACAAAAATATGAATAATTAATTACATGAACCCGGATGATATCATAATTCTAAAGCTGTGCTGATTCTGTAGTAGACAGATGGGAAAAAATAACTGCTTCCCTAGTGGGAACAGAGAAATATGTCTCGAATGAATATAATAGGGAGGAAGGGGAGCACATTTCTCAAATGTCAGAACTGCAATAAACTTCTTGACGTGCGTTTCACCAACAAAGTTGGCGGTTTTAGAAGATGGATTTATTCTACACCCGAGATTCCAGTATTACTATTCATTTATATGTTGAAGTAAAAATAGTTATCGATGTGCTGGATGTTCAGTAAATGTATTAATTTTTCGAATAAAATAATCCATATATTTTTACCCGTTTCATTAAAAAAGTTATTCTCAAAATACGAGGTTGCTTGGGACTATACCGGATAGTTTGAGAGCTAAGCCGAAACAGGTTCGTTCGACACCCAATGTTTCCTTCTCCATCATAAAAAATGAGAATTGTTTACTGCAAATATCCCCAAGAAGGGTGTATCTTCATTTCATATTCATGATTTTACCAAGTGACGATTTTTTAATACACGGACTACTACTTGATTATTACGGCAAATGTATCTAATTCTGCAAGAAAATAAGAAAAGCAATTGAGTCACAGCAATATGGTTTTATTATTTGATGCTAGCGGATAAATACATTCCCGGAAGGACTGCAATACCCCAAGACCTCATTCCCTTATATTTCTATTATACGTCTCTATGGTTATGTCTGTAAGAAATCAATGACATTGGAAAAACAGGATCAGATAATTTTTCACTCCATTGGAAGATTCTTTGAATATTTCTTGCGAATTCGTACATTTCGAAATCGTTCGATTTGCATATATTTCCTGTTATTGCTTTGATTCAACGACTTTTTCGTTCATTTTCGATAGAAATCAAGTAGTCAAAGCCCTCATTTTGTGAAAGCATATGTTATATACTATTCTGATAACGCCTTGTTTAGAGGGCATTCCTTTAAAAAAGCTGCGAGAAACGTGATCCCGTTTTGATTACCTCTTTATGAGAAATGGTCATGTGTAAAATTATAAAAAGGGTAAATAGACCATTTTCAAGGATATTTTGTTAAAAAACTTCATCGTATAGCAGATAAATCCTAACATAACTTCCGAATCACCCGGTTATAACCCAACAACATCATATTTCAGAGAATAACTGTTTCGAAAGAAAACAGAAGGATGGTGGTCTATATATCAATAT
Organism: Leptinotarsa texana; assembly: GCA_015342105.1. Lineage (NCBI taxonomy): Eukaryota > Metazoa > Arthropoda > Insecta > Coleoptera > Chrysomelidae > Leptinotarsa > Leptinotarsa texana. The sequence continues at coordinate 23,383 of WOGN01000151.1, read as the reverse complement.
TCGTGGTTTGAGTATCTGTCGATCAAATAGAAGTCATATTCGCGTGAAAAGTCGTTATCGCTGTTTTTTCAATAGAATAAAAATCAAAAAGTTGAAGTGTATTGTTGAATTAGTTCAAGCTTCGATTGTATTATTTTTGGCCACATCTCAAAAGTATAAAACCGTAAAATTGCAATGTAGAAAAAATCCCAAGATGAAACCAGAGTGCAAAAATCGTGGATGAAAATGGCCTTAAAGGATATCCGTCTTCGTACTTACATACATATTTATTCTGTGACAACATGCATTTTATTACATAGTATTATTATTATTATTATTTGAACGAATAAGATGTTCGATGGAAAACCATTGATCACACACCTCATCGGTCATTAGTTGTAAGCGTGCGATGAAAGTTACACCGATAATAGTACTTCCAATCGATAGTCAGGTTTTCGGCTCCCTATGTTAAGCATCGCTCGTTGAAAAGTGAGACCTCGTTGAACTTCAGTTCGCACAAGCTTTGACTTCTCAGATTTGCCGTTACTTATATCATGCTGTCGATATAAAACCCCACAACAAAACATTTTTTAAAATCTCACTAACTAATTTCAATTATTTATATTTTTGTTTCAGGTGAGTCATTTGCAGTTTTGTGAACCTAACATTGGCAAGTATTCTTCAATTTCTCATATCACCGAAAAATATCGAAATTTAGAAATACACGACTTTTTCAATGTTTCCAAAAAAATGATTCGTAACGGTATTCAACACAACAAAATGCTAAACTTGTTGTAATCATTATCCTTTTGCGTGTAGCATCAGTATGGCCTAGAAAGCAGGTAATCGAACATTTTGTAGGTTAGGGAGCCCACGATTAATTGGATATGTTTCAGTAACATCGTCTTGATTTCTCTCGATCTCAATATTATGTTACCCAGGCTTCACCTTGATGTAATTAACAATTAAATCTTGATTTGCTATTACTTGTTGACACGAACATTCTATGAAATTTTGCAGAATAAGGATTATCTTTCTGAATTATTATTACAATTATTAATACAAATGCAGAAATACTTATCATTTCAGTTATCCAAATGTTTGTGTATGATTATATTATTGACTCGATTTACCACCCACACAAAAATCCTACTCATTATCTCACTACTAATCACTAGAAAGTCCCTGCGTTGGTTTATTTAATATGCCATAACATTCTGATAATCAAACTGGATGAAACTTTAGTTTGATGATGGCCTAAGGCCCTAAAGATGCAGGTGTTCAAACAAGAGAGAATCGTCAGTAAATATTTGAAAAGAGAGAAAATTAGAAGTAATATCTTTTGGAAGATATCGAGTTTTATTACCAAATTCACAAAAAAGAAGAACATGTAATTAATCACAATAATATTTTGAACTTTTCAGATACCCATATTTTGAGAAATGTAAACAAATAATAAAAGGACGCCTGGAAATAACATGTTGTTATTTCCGGATAGATAATTTTATGTGGAATGTGAAGACAGGCTAAAAATGAAAGTAACATTTAAAGCACCCTGTTTAGATATATATTTTCCCAGATCATGGAAACATTTTGAAAATGTATATTTTAAGTGTGGTAACTGTCGCTTCTTCAATTCAAAATGTAGTTGTGTCTTGAATTTTTTTGCGGAAAAATATAGCAAGGTGTACATCTGAAAGAACTAAGTTTGAAATGTCGCTTTCCTGGTTCCATATAACTTTCATTTGAGACTTTTTCATATCTATTAGCAATATCGATATATCGAGCAAATACGCACTTTTGAAATTTAGGAAATTCGACAAAACCTTAATGTGCTGAGTTCATTTTTTTTCGAATTCATTTAAAAGGTATCAAAAAACTAAAATCACTTTCTTGTTGTCTTTTTTCATACCTGTTTCAACCGACGTTTCATCTCCGTAAAACCAACAGCCTTTTTCTTGAATTGGTGATGGCTTCTTGTGACGAAAAGTCACTCAAACGTGAAAAATGGTAGGAAATTGGCAAATTTAATTTTTTTTCAAATATCTTCTCAACTATCTCTCATCGTTTCTGATATTCCTGTTATATCATCATTTGTTTATGTTTAAAGGAAAAAATATCCTAAGAATTTTGCAATAGACGTTTCTTTCGTTTTTTATGAAATAATAGTATACCTGCAATAATAAATATTTTTTTAATCATTGCACGTTTAAGTGGAAATAATACTCTCAATCAAAAATGAAAATCAAGCTTTGTGATTCTGAATGAATTATTGAACTGATACTGAAACTATGTGAAAGCACCATGTCAGAGAAATCAAAATATTTGGTGAATGGACTCTTTTAGCTCAATATGTCAGATTCTGACAGATAACTTGTATCTGTCTTCATTACTCTATACTAGATGATCAGAGAATGTTTCAGATATAAATACAATAATATTTTGAAGTGAATAATTCTATGGTAGGAAAGGAAGGTTTTGGCTTTCTATTTCTCCATCTCGATACAAACAAATGAGGGAATCTTCCAAAGACAGGAAGGGAGCAATCAAATTCTGGGAAAGGCACTACCCACTACTACCCACGAAACAGAAAACTGTACACACCTCAGCAACTTTCGATGCTTTATAAAGCTCAGATCAGATCTTCTTTGGAATATTGTTCTCATGTATGAAGCTCTGCCCTCAAACATATCCTGAAGTTGCTGAATTCCATCCAGAAAAGAACCATCCGCTGATTGGAGACGCGAACATCACGTGCAACCTTGATAGCCTGGAACATCGAAGAAAGTTTGGAGATTTGTCTCTCTTCCATAGTTACTTTCATGGAAAGTGTTCAAGTGACTTGGCACATTTGATTCCACCAAAAGCGGTACATATCAGAAATACGCAACGGACTGTAGCTGCTTATCCTTTTGAGGTTCAACTCAGTACCCCTCGAAACTTCACTATACAAGAACTCTTCCATCTAGAGAAATGCGTTTATGTGGAATAAATTTCCTGAGGACGTTTTTCCAATTGGATTTAATCTCCAGCGATTCAAATCCAATGTGAATTACTACTTTCGCACAGGCACCGCTCTGAGAACGCCTTAAATGTTTTGTCTTCAATAAAAAAAATGTGTTGAATAAACTTTTTTTGTGCCTTTTGGTTTTCGTTATATGATTATTATAAAAGGTTGGAAACCTCCCAAATCTGTTACAATAGCTACAATATAGGTTGTGAGATGATTCAATAGAATTGACATAAATAAGGCTCCATTTCCAAAAAAATAACTAAAAAGTCTACCATGCCCAGTAGGTATTACCTAACACAGTTACGTTAGCAATTACTGCTCCTTCGAGTAAATAATAATAAAACAACTAATAGTTGGATTATATATCATAGGTTATTTATAGCCTTTGAGTAAGTAAGAATAATTAATTTCTCATGTATTTATTTATATACCACGATCAGACAATGCAATTAAATAACTTGATTCGTTCACAATTGGCCGATGAAGACCTGAACTGCTGGGCTCATAATTTATGAACAAACATTGATGAAAAACTTATGAATTTTCCTAATATTAGAGAGTGGAGATAATAATTTACTGATTGAATGGTAATACCAAAAATGGAAAGTGCCGATTGTTATTTAAAAAATTTGGTCAATAATCCTCAAAAAACGACAAATGTAACATTAATATCCATAAACTGAATAGGTTCATATCAAGAATTTAAGGAGGAAATCCAAACGGGTTTGAAAAATTAATACATCAGAAGCAATCTCCAATCATCTCAGGGCGATTTATTCGTAAAACAATTGTTTGCGTATATTTCAAAGTTCTCAGCTGAACAACTGCTGATTACGAACATAGATTGTGAAATCTTCATTCATCGAGTAACTTGAAAGCAGGAAGTTCAAATATTCTTTGCATAATATTTTCAACAAGCTGATATTATCACATAATTCATTCTGCAGAACAAATAAGCTTTTTAACTAATTATTTGTATTCTCGATCCTCGTAATTAAATTATGGTGAGACTATTCTATTCTGACATCTCACATTTGAAAGTTAAACTAAATTGCCAGAAAAACAGATTAGTAATTCTTAAATTTTAGTAGATGCCATTTGGACTATCTCTCGAAGGTATGTAGAAACTTTATTTCTTTATTTGAACTCTGAACTATTTTTCATAGCCTAAATTCACTGCTTTGAAAAAATACTTTTTGTTTTTCTAAGTAATGCATTCAGAATATTAATCACTAGAATCTGTGAGTGCGATCGACAGAAAAGTCTTTATCTATTGAAAACACTTTTCTAAAAACTGAAACTGTCATCAGGTGTGTCTGTCACCTTCTCTCAGGATACTAAATTGTTTAGTAAAACTCGCTTCGAGAGACAGCTTTTTTGATCTGGTGTGGATAAGTTGTTGCGCGGCGAAGCCAAACTCTTCATCTCGAAGTATTAGAGGTCCAAGACTCACTTCGTAGACAAGTATTTTTGCTCTAAAATTCTCTTTATAAGGAGAAGGATATAACATTCCATTTTTTCACTTTTCATTTTATATTATTTGCGACGCATAGAAACCTTTTTTGCCAATTTCAATTTGTAGATTGCAATATACCAATCATTAAGAATTTTTATTTTATATTTTTACAGATCTGGGATTTTTCTGAGCAGTCTAGAGTGGTACCTATTCAAAGTCCATATTGCTTATTATGATTATTTTTATTCATGAATATTACTGGAGTTTTTTCCCAACACCAAATCGTTATTTTTACACCTCGATATGTGTTTCGATCACCAAGTGACCACTTTCAAGAGGAAGTTTTATCTTCCTCTTGAAGATGATCACTTGGTGATCGAAATACGTGTCGAGGTGTAAAAATAAGGATTTGGTGTTTGGAAAAAACTCCAGTAATATTCATTACTACATCAAAGGTTCCGAACAGTACATCATAAGAACTCCAAGAATTCGGAACAATTCTCTTGTTGTCCTAATGAGTATCTAGTGAACTTCAAATACTGCAGGAACTCGGTTGGAGGCAAAGTTAACTTGACAGCTGTCGCTATTGATACTAAGAAATAACTTCATTACATTTCGCTTAAATTCTCAAAACTGCTTTCCACCATAACTTCAGAGGAAGGAACTGAAGGAATTCTTATTGACTCCGAAGAGAGCCGTAATTTCCGTAAGGCAGAAACGTTGTTCAATGCAGAATTTCCAAATAATCAGATCTACCGAAAATGTCTCAGGGAAATGGTTGAAAAATTTCCAACTGGAACTGTAGCTAGAGGTAGAGGAGCTGAAAGGGAATCTATCTTCGACAAGAAACACATAGAAATCGTTGCGTCTGCGGTAAATGAATTCTTGCAGTCCACGGCAACAGTTGTTCGTGAGAATGATGTCTTTAGAAGCACCGTCAAGAAATAGTTTAGAAGAAATTAGTTCCCCCCCCCATTACAGTTTCGTTAATGTCCGACTGATTGATTGCTGGGTTTGGGTTCTTTATTGAACGACCAACAGGAGGTTGACCACTGACCATTGTTGAATATTTTTTTATAATATCAATAGAAATAAAAGAAATAAAAATAGTTTGTCAAGAATGTTTCATTGTTATCATGGATAGTGTTATTACTTTTGATCAAGTCACGAGTCAGTTCATTCATAACTTCTATTGATTTTGAAAAATTGCTATTACCATTTTGAATAGCTTAGAAAATATCCCAAACCATTTTATAAACGTTTTGCATTTTTACTGTTATTTCTTAAACTTCTTTTACGATTCAGCCCGCAAGGAAGTTCCCTGAGTGAAAGAAGGGAAAGAAAACGGCATAAAGTTCGCCTTCGCTGAAAAATTTATGTCCGTCCATAGGAAAAAAGTTGTGAACCAAAGCACTGCTTCAGTTTACCCTGCGATAAATTTCCATGAATAGACATCCCGCTGCACCTTTATTTCCATTTTTCATGAACTGGCAGTTTTTTATTATTCTTCTTGTTTTTGTACTCATTCATTACTTTGGACTCATCAGTTGAGAAAAAAATACTATGTGAACTACAGTGCCATGGAAACATAAAAAATATAATTTGATATTACCCAGTTTGAACAATTCAGGCGTTTTCTTCTGTGAGCCACTTCTTTGACACATTCTCACAATGATATATTGATTCTAATTTCAGCATCATCAATTATATTAGCGTGGCCACCTTCATTAATTTTAAATCCATCAGTGTACCATTATAATCGTGATGTAATTCATGATTTGAATGAAAATTTCCTTTCAATCAACATAATGATTCGAAAGATTGAGAAAATATTTATCGAACGATGAACATGTAAGAAATTGAATTTGATTGGAACTAGGTATTTTTTCTACTCTTCAAGTTACTTACTATTTTGATAATTTGAGCCTCTGAGGGAAACTAGTCTAATGGACACACTTTAACTTTCACATCAGAACTAGAGCATCTCTCTCAAGGTGCGTTTCGCACAGGAGTTTGTCATCAAGATATGACAAAATGATTTCTTATAACTGATTTACAGCAATTTATTTTCTTCCAGACCAACCTTCACTTTGCTTCAACTGAACGGATACTTTATGCAAATTACTGTCTCAGTTTTGTTTTGCATCTAAACCCATGTTACACTGATATATAGTTGTTAGCATATCCATAAGCTTTCCAGTGTTCTGCTTAGAGTATATTAATGTATTAATAACCCCATGACCCCCCCAGAGAATACATCTTCAACTAGATGAATTCTTGCGAAAAAATATTTGATCGAATGGGGATTTGAACGCACGACCTCCAGATCGTGAGTGGAGAACAGCACGACTTGCACCAGTTCACCACTTATTATATTATAATGTTTATACTTGTAATTATTACGTTAATGGTACATAATAATTACAGGTATAGTTCAAGTGAACGATATAGTACAACCTACCTTCCAACAGTTTCATTGTTTCGACGTTTCGACTCCTGCTTTGAAGCCATTATCAAGAATCACTTAGATTTTTACTTACATGACTCGAGGACGAGGTCGTAATCCAGTGCGAGTGCCAGTGGTTCCTGGAAAGTATTCAATATTTTTTAAAACAATGATAAAAATAAAATGAAAACAACAATAAAAACTGATTAGCGCTTCGGGCGACTTCATTGATTTCAGTGGCGCATTTGCTTTTTCAGCTGCAGGAAAACCCGGAAAAACCTGCAGCACCACATCATCTGAAGATCTTGATCTAGGTACCAATGTCCTCTCTTTTATAAAACAAAATGTAGGGTGACTCCAGAGGCTCCAATAGATTCAGTGCATCGCCAGAACACTTCGTCTTTGAACAAGGCGTAATAATGACCAAATTCAACGCCAGGACCACGGTGAACAATGACTGCATGAATATTATAATAGTGGTCTGCTAGATTGAAATGTTCATCTATTTCGAACCTTCCAAAGAGTTTCTTGCTTTCTTCTTCTTTGAAGATCATCAGTGTTATTTAATAAAATATTTGTTAAGTAATTTTTCCACACCGCTAAGTTACCTACTTTTGTGGACTTTATTACATTTATCTATTCGTTTCATGTGATTCTTTATAAAAATAAATATTTTACCTTGTTTATCTACTTTATTTGTCTATTCTAACAAAATAGGGTCATAGGGGCCCCAATAAGTTAAAGACGGCCCTGCTTCTTTGGAATATTGTTCTCATGTATGGAGTTCCACTCCTATGAAGCTGCTGAGAAATCCAGCAGCAGCACGATAGAATTTCCAGAAAAGAAGCATCCGCCTGATTGAAGACACGAACATCACTTGAAACCCTTGATTGTTTAGAATATCAAAGAAAGGTTGGAGATTTGTCTCTCCTCTATAGATACTTTCAAGGAAAGTGTTCAAATGAAAAATTTGATTCCACCAAAAGCGGAAATAGGCGACGGACTGTGGCTGCTCATAGTTTTGAAGTTCAACTCAGTACAACTCGAACTTTATTGTTCAAGAACACTTTCATTTTGAGAACTGGGTTTATGTGGAACAAACTTCCCTAAAAAGTCTTTCCAAATGGAATCAATTTCCAGCGCCTTAGGGATTTTCATGACATTTAAACGGACAAAATTTTTGAAACAACCTTATATCATTCATACTTTGCTATTGTATATTTTCCTAAATGTTACATGTTTTGGAAATAAATGTCTGTCTGTCTGTTGTAAACTGAAAACTTCAATAATACACGATATCGTCGAATGACGATAATTCACTATAGAGAGAAGAAAAACAAAAACATGAAAAAAAAACAAAATTTCAGGAAAAAAAATCCTCGATAGCGATATTAATCCAATATCTTTCATTGACCAGTTCGAGCTGACTCTCCTTCCTGTGTAATCTTTCAGCTTCCAGTACAGCTTCTAATCAACAATCACGCGAAAAGTGCTCTTAATCACATGCTCTTGCAGTAGACATTTCCATCTCATTTTTATACTACAAATATTTACAGATCTATTTATATTTCATTAATGCGCTAAAATAAACGAGTTATGAAAATTACTTGGTCGCCAACGGGGTACTGACAATGAATGAATTGTTTCTCTGGCAATATTCATTGATTACTTGGAACGCATTTATAAACGAATCACTTTTTGTATAAATAGCACAAGTAGGAATGACAGATACAAATAATGAATAATTGAAATAACACGAACGAATGAGCTACCACGGTATCATATAAGTGTACGTCGTATAACCAAAGTTATTTTATAACTGAACAAAGTTCATCAAAAAATCTAAAAAAAAATTAAAAACATACTTGAGGAATTAATAACGAACGGAACAAGGAAAGAAGGTCACAGAACGAACACCTTGCCTATAGAGAAGAAGCCAAGCACAGAACATACTCTTCTGACAAATGACATTTGACAAATCACTGTTAATAATAAAGAAAAATTGAATAATCTCTACATATAGAAAGTGAGGGTTTTGTAAAGAATGGAAGAAAAAATTCGATACATTGATAACTACAAACATTTCTATCAAGAATCAAACTAGAAGACAACATACATTTGCAACTACTTTCAATTATGAACACCAAAAAACTTTTTTATTCTTTTTTCTTATTCAGTTACGGGGGTGTTAGACTATATCTACCGGGTAAGATGTCACTCGTGAAAGCAAGGCATCTCCTAAATGACGGCCTTATCCTGAGGTGTGTGTCTCCGTGTCGAAACGAAGTATGACTCTGGATCCACTCACTGTCACTAACGAAACCTTCAAGATACCGTCGCCCTCTTGTCATAGTAATGCTCCGTGATGAACCTTTTCTCTCTAGCTACACGTGAGATCCTGAATGGACCATGAACCAGAGAATCCTGCTCTGAGTCCTTCCTGAAACATCAGGGAGGACAGGACCAATCCCTGGTCCTGTTTATGAACCTAGGAGGCTAGATTCTGTAGCCGGAAAATGACTTATCAAATACTCGAAAGCAATGTATCTCAGAAATCTGAATTTCATAGTTCCTGAGCAGCAGAAGCAGACAAGAAACAAACCCCTTCCTGAGCAGTTTAGCAGGTGATTACGATGATTCACTCAAAGAAAATGCAAAAAGCCCTGCATGGCTGAATCTTTTGTATCGTCATGTACAACTGACTTACAGACGCCTTATATGGAAAGGTTGCTGCGGTGGGAATCTTGCACCTTCATCATCCGACAATCTCGATGTTGACCAATCAATCTATTAATATTCCCCAAAATGGTCAAAATGTTCGATATCAGAACTGCAGTTTCCAACGTGGATGGTTGGTAGATATAGTTAGTACCCTCTGGTCATGTGAAGGAACTTCCCTGAACTATTATGGACCTATTTCCAGTAACACAAATTTGTGTTGCTTACCTAACTAACAAAAGTGTGTCACACAAACTGAATGCCAATTCGAATCCTGCTAGATTGAGAAAAATGTATCGTGGTCTGTCAATCTTGAAGTGGATTATTCTTTTCAGTGCCACTCTGTCCAGTTGACTTGAAAAATCATTAACCAAATGAAGTAATCGATTTCGTTAAGAAGCTGGATTTGTTTGGTCGAGTTTGTGAAAAAAGTTGCCGTTTTTACTTGAAAGTCGTCTTTTGAAGATACAGGAGCTGGCAGTTTGACCTCTATAATGTTCTAGAACAGTTCACAAGACTCGACAATATTCGAAAGCATTCCACAACATGCCAGAACATTCAGAACGTCGGGAATAATCTGGTGGTGTTAGCCCCCTGATACATGATTTTGATAACAATCCAAAATACTGCAAAGTATCCGAGATCGTTTCACAATATTCTAGAACAATCTGAAATAGTGCGGGATTATTCTAGAACATTCGGGAATATCACAGAACATTCCAGGTCATTATGAAACATGTTCTGAAACGCTGTAGACCATTCAAATCCTTTTTTACAGAACATTCCAGGTCATTATGAAACATGTTCTGAAACATGTATTTGAAATAAAATAAAGAACATACAAAACGAAACAAAAATACCACAAAACAAATTGTCATGATAAAAGTACACGAAAACACACGAAATTAATATTGAAACTTTCCTTCAAAATACCCATCTAGTGTTACTTTAAAAGTTGGTTATATGAGGTCTATTAAAAAATAAGATGATTTTTCATTCTTCTCAAAAGTATTGTCCCCTTGAACGTAAACCCCGTTTCTTTCAATCCTCGAAGCAGTTACGATATGCACTTTTTGGTATGTCCTTAAACTCACTCGGCAATTTGTTTTTTATCTTCTCAATCTTTGCATGGGTCTCTTCAATCTTGAGAACAGAAAAAAGTCACGGGGACACAAATCTGGTGAATACGGTGGCTGAGGCATGATTACTGTATTGTTTTTCGGCAAAAATGCTCATGCGACGGTTTTTTTGGTGACGATTCAGCAATTTTGAAACGAACTTCGCCGATATGCCAACATCAACAGCAGCTTCTCTAATAATGATTCGACGATTCTACATAACAATTTTTTCACTTTCTCAACATTTTCATAGGGTGCCGTTTCAGCGTTGTCATTCGCATCTTCTCGACCTTCTGTGAAAAGTTTGTTCCACTTGTAAACATTTTCCTAACTCATAGTTCAATCATCGTATGCCGCTGTCAACATTTCAAGTTTTTTTACACAAAATTTGATGCAAACTCTTTCGCTATCGACTTTTCGCTAATCGACTATTCGTAGCCCGCCTAATATGAACATTCGCCTTATTTTCTGAACATCCAATACAATTAGGAGAATTTGACGTAATATTGAGTCTCGCACATGGAACGTGAAGATCATTTTTTGCCCAGTATTCAATGTACGAATATTGGAATTTTTATACCCCTTTACTGTACGCCATTGACACCAATCGAGATAAAATTGGAATTTAAGAAAGAGAACCCAAAGGACGGTCGTCGGAGAAAAGAGAGAAAAATACGTTGACCTGTTACCTACCGGTCGGGCTACCGCGCTACGCACTGCCACAAACAAGGGGGGAAGGGGGGGCTCAGCGCCGCGCGGTCAATCCGGTACAATGCCGCGGGCGGTATCGAAGACATAAAAAGGCAAGGTTGCCGCGTATCCGCGATCTCAAAAACGTTTGGGTAACATTTTTCAATACTCAGGGAAGTTCATCGTCCAGATGCGACGTCTATCGGAAACATTAGAACAAAATGTAGTCCTTGATGAAAATCAATAACACTATGATTTAGTTCATATTTTTGACGTTTTTCGCCATTTTTGTACTTCTAGCGTGATAAATTACGCAAGGAAATGCCGTTTCTTGATTCAATATGCAACCGATGTAATTGTTTATTTGAAAAGTAGTTCAGTTTTTCATCATTTATTGTCATGCAATTTTTTTTTCAAAAATTTTATGTTTGTAACTAATTATTTATTATTATTTGGTTATATTTTTGACAATAAAGGTAAATTTTGATATTAGCGTAATTTAAAATGTTAAAAGTAAAACAAATTGCGAAAAACGTCAAAAATGATTTTTATTTTTATAAATAAATACAAATAACAAATGATTATCAATAGTTGCAAATTTGTTGAACAGATCATTTGAAAGACAATCAATAAAAATGTATTCCACGTTTATTATCATATCTTCAATAATTTCATAGTTATATCAATATTTTAGTCTACAAATCGAGTGATTTATGTAACTTTTGAAGCACCAACTTTTCAATAGTACAATAAAAAATCAAAAAGAAATGTCTTTGAAAGTTCTAAATGAATCATTGTGTTTGCAATTTTTAGCAGTTTAAGACGAAATATATATGATATTATTCAATATTTGTTGTTATTGTTACATAATTAGTAATGAAAAATTGTAAAAATAATAATTTCCAAAAGAAACGTTTAATTTCCCATATTATTCTAGGGATATGCAATTAGGTGGACTTTTTCTCTTAAAAACTAAGTAAGATAAAAAAAATTCAAGAGACAAAAAAAGTTGTATTTCTAATTGCTTAATTCAAATAAACAATAAAAATTGCACAAAAGTCAGTGGCGTACATTTTTAAGTCAAAAATATTCGTTCCCATCCCGCTAGGGCTAAATTAGCTCCTTAATGTTATAAATTCCACTGCCAAATTACATTAAAATTAGGTAAAGAATATTTAAGATATTTACGAATAACTTGTTTCAATTTTTACTTTAACACTCTGTATCTTGAGAACGAAGGATTTGCGGACCCATGTTTATATGAACATTTCGTCTTGAAATTACCTAAAGAATCGTCTATTAAATTTATGGTAATACTTAATTAACACCCTGTATAAAAAAATATAACAATACGTCTATCATTAATTTAATATAATAATTAATATAATGAACAATATACTGAATTTTTTTATACGTGATAACGTGATCTTATTAAGTAAACTAATAATAAGAGCTCCACGAAGCAAAACATTCAGATAATCTTACGAATATAAAACAATCCATCAATTCAAACTCCACCTTGAATACAAACAATTTATATATGATATTGAGAAATCTTAATCGAAACTTATTGGGGTAATAAGATATTTACAATTTGAAGCGAAATATTATTTTGAATAGAAGTAATTTCACTGAAATCGAAAAGAAAACGCTGCTTCTTGACTCGGCGTCTAGCCGCGTCAAGTAAGTCGAGTGACTGGGGTTCTGGTTCTGCGGTCTTATGTCAAGGAACGATAGATTATAACTATGAAATCCCATTGTTGAAAAATACGCTGTTTGAAGACATTAGGTCTTCGATTATTATACTTTCAAACAAATATTTAGGTTGAAATGTTTCGTTTTTCCAATGATCAAATTGAATATGAGTGAAGTTCTATCCCCGATACGTTTTTCAGTCATCAAGTGATCATCTTCAAGAGGTGTTAAAAATAACGGTTTGCTGTTGGAATTTTTACAACCTTTTGACTTGTCGTATCTCAGAAACGGTGGCTCTAAGAAAAAAAAGTATTGATACATTTTTTGTACAGAATTTTATGGTCTACAATTTTCATCTGGGGTTATTTTGTGATGAAACTTACCGTTTTCCTGAAAATCGCGAAAAACCAATTGTTTTCGAAATTTTTGACCTTTGACCTCGAATTATTTTTTTTGCAGGCATCGCAATCATTCGGAATTTTGTAATCTTATTTTTAACTATGTTTTAATTAATTACACGCATTTGCAGCTTGTTGTAAATTTATGTACCTTCCAATGTCTAGATTGACTGGATTAATGTCAAGAAAATCCCCTCTCAATAATGCCGAGTTTTGAGAAATACGTCTTTGCAGATAAAATCACATCATTCAGACAAAATCCCAACACATCGAAGATGTTTATATTTTGGGATAACATTGTATTCACAATTTAGGATTCATGTTATTATTGTTTCTCTCAAAATAGATAATGTGTGAAAAATAATGCTTGCATTGTAGTTTCGAAACTTCCCATGGTGATTATATTCAAATTCTGAAGTCAAAACATAATACTTCATACGATAATACAGCACTAATACAGTATTTAACTAATAATTCATTATATAAGATATTACGGAACAGAGCTATGACGGTAAATGATGATCATTTCATTTAAATATTTAAGCTGGTATGAAACAGGAAATATAAAACTTGAAATTTGAAAATAATGTTACCAAAAAAGTTAAACCTCCCGAGATTCTAGGACCAATTTTATAATTTTATTCATTTTAACGATGAAATATTATTTCAATTTTTTTTTACTCAAACAGGATAACTCAATATTCGATTTAAAGGTTTTGTGGAAGCAATAAACCAAATAATACATTTCAGATCTCTAAGTTGTTAAGAGTCCCTATTATTATTTTTTTTTTTCAAATTCTGTATTATAGGCATGTTCCATAATGTTAAGCTTGTGTGAGGTTAAGTGGTTGAACATATCAGTAATTTTAAATAATTGATTTGAACTTCGCCTTTGACGTCAGCCCAAGGATCATTAATGTTCCAAATATAAAAAAAATCTATATGTATCCTAGATTGACAGAATATTATTATTATTATTATTATTATTATATATTTTCATCATTCATTCAAATTGAAAAGGTTATATTTTCAGGACTGATTCATTTTTGGTGTAGACAGTTTTTGGCCTTCTACTGCTCCATCTTGATACAAAAAATGAGGTAATCTTCCAAAGAAAAAAAGGAAGCAATTAATTTCAAAAGAAGTAACTTTATACATAGATCATGCAAAGAAGTAACTTTCAGTAACTTCCACAAACTAGAAAAAGCTACTGCTACAGCTACTTTCATATAAACATTGAATTACACGAAGGAAAAATACTTATGACAATTACTTTTATATGAACACTGAATTGTACAAAAAATACTTTTCTTCATTCACAGGATTTCTACACAATATACTAAATGAAACAGTAAAACTTTCACTTACATGGAACACTGTCATCCTCACACGTAGACATCCGAGACATTTTTTCCTTTTCCTTAGGGTTTTTCAGTACCGATCTGGATAATATTATAAGAAAAAACACACAATTCATTAATAAAATTACGACTTCATGTCACGGAATGAGTTTGATCCACTCATATCTCCGATGACATCGTAATAACATTCATTTGCTTATTTGATTAAATCCCAGCCAAAGGAATCTTGTTCAAATTGAAGGGGGAAGTCTTCCAAAGAAAGGAAGGAAGCAATCAATTTCAAAAGAAGGAACTGTATACATAGATGTGTAGATCATGCAAGAAAAAGCTTTCCTAATATATGTATTGATATACTCGCTGATTACTTTATTCTATAACTAACATTCTTTCTCTCAACGAAAGTTATAACCTCTGGGTACGTGGTTATGTGTACATGCGTCTTCACTAAAATTGTATTTTCCAATGTAGGTTACATGCTCCACAAGGTAAAGGATTTGAAAGTTTTAGATTTGTAATGGTTTGGCATATCTTATTATCCATCCACTTCTGCTGTAGCAGCATCTTCTGCATTGAAAATTTCGTAAGGTACATTTTTAAATTCACTATCGCTTTCAAAAAAGGGTTTATTGTCTAACAGGAGTAATCCCAATTACAAGACAAATATAATTAAGTTTACAGCTATGACTAAGTATGAGTACAATGGAATATAAAGAATAGCATATAAAATCAGTAGAGTTGAAACACAGTATTTTACTTATGGGTTGAAATTAGATTGTAGTTCGACTTGCATAAAAAATAGTTTGTTCGAATTATATACTTGAAGCGTCCACATGGAACAATAAAAATATATAATTCTGAATAGAAACTATTATAAATTTTAAAGATGTTATAAACTGGGGATTTTATTAACACGTTGATCCTAGGCAAAGGAAAAAAAAAAGTATCTCGTTTCTACTACTTCGTCTCGGTACGTGAAAATATATTTGAGATAACAAATCTGGGTCATGTATTTCATAAATATTATTTGACAAGATTCAACTTGCTGTATATGCACCTTGTATATAGGTGACCAGATTAGGGAGCCATATTCCAGACGAGATCGGACATATGCATTAAAAATGTTATAAAATAAAACATTCTTGGTTTTGAAAGTCTCTACACGTCCTGAAAATAAGCCCAAGCATTTTTTTTGCAGAAGAAGTGATTTGATTAATTTGTGACGTGAAGCCAAGTTTCTTATCGAATATGATGCCCAGATCTTTAGTTTATGTGCTTTGTTCTAATATGACGTCATTTATTGCATAGTCAAACTGTATATTGTTGTACTTGAGGGTGTATTTCATGAATTTACATTTATGAATATTCAGTGGAAGCTTGTTTAGTATGCACCATTCATACAATTTCAATAGTTCATTACGATAATTGCGAACAAAAACCATGCATGCACAATTTTAAAAATCAAAATGTTTACTGATTTCATAACAAATAGCTGTCGGCCATTATGTCGCTGCTGATCAACTACCAAGATTTTCATATTTAGAAATGACAACAACGATGTGATTTGTCCGGGAAAAGGGTACTTCTCGGACGGTTGCAAAAAAATAATGTTGTAAATAATGCCCTATAGAAAATAACGCCGGTCGCCACTGGTAGCCATAAACCAATCGTGACGTAGCTAAGAGCGCGCGAATGTACGATTTTCGCTGCCTCTCTAGATGTAGCTACAATAATGCTACCGATTTCGATGGAATTCCGGCGAAATTCTCTAGCGCATTCGATTACGATATATAAACGCTAGCCACGATCATAGCATCACAGTCAAGTGGAAGTTACAGTGCGGTACGCGAAGCGATCTAGTGAGGCGATAGACATTCGAATAATAGTTGAAGTTTTGTTGTATTTGAAGTGAAATAAAGTTGAGTTTGATTATTGTTCAGTGTAGTCAATTATCGGTCAACTCATGGAAAAAAAGTAATAATACATTTTGTGACACAATTTTTGTAGTAACTTTCAAACCGCCAGGTATTCATTCATACAATTTCATAATGTTAGAAGAAGTTTTTCAAGGGGCAATCACATTTAAAATGAAATACAGGCTAGTTGAAGAAATCAAAATAAAAGTTTTTTAGAGTTTCTCAAAGTATTAAAAAACTTTTGGAAGAATTATTATTTGATAATGAAAAAATTAAATTGATGCCATAACAAATCAAAATCTTGTTACGGATTTTTACAATTGAGGACGATTGAATAGATCATATTTTTAACTTTTTTAGCATAATTTCGGAACTGCTTGGTATAAACCCATACGATTTTTTATGTTTTGAGTACTTTTCAGACGGAATACGGTTATGGAAAGTAATGTAAGATATTTCATTCAAAAATCTTGATTTGTTTTCTCTTTTAAGAAAAGGGGAGAACCAGAAGACGAGAATCCAACGTTTCTTAAAACAATAACCAAAAAAACAGTTGAAATATACAATTCATAAACACCATCAAATCATTAACAATCATCTGTATCAAGGTCGAAGTCAGGAAACGCCTTTTCTGAGAACCGTTTCTTCTAAAAGAAACAAAACACAAAAAGGCTATTACGAATTCCATCCCAGTACATGGATTCATAGTTATTTATCAAATGCTCGAATAATTATTAGATGTATATAATATTCATGGCGTCCTTCTAAGGCATGTTAAAAATAATCTCTACGTAACTTCCTGTCCGATTATAAACAACTTCTAGCACATTATTAAAACTTTAATCTCGTATCTGTGTGTTCTGATGCACCGAAAAATATTTATTTTTATAGGTCGACAGTTATGGGTGATATTCGAGTGGGCTTGCCTTGGATCCAAGCGGGCTTCCAGTAATGTTTCGGATTGGATTTCTCGCCGTTAGCAACAAGGAAACCCCTCGAAGGAATTTCAATTTCGAAATGTCACGCAAAGGGGTATCAGTCACAAACCACTGGAGATTTTTTTCGCCCGGGAGATATTTTGTGGTGCAGATTGAATGATGATAACAACTATCTTTCTTTTTTGTACTAACGCATCTCACAAAGTAATAACTGTTTCACGGAATCTTTCTCGTGATTTCGTCTACAGTGTAATCCATTGAGTTTGCCTTGAATTGAAAATCTTCATTATCAATTGCACAATAGAAATTTTTATACCGCCAGAAGTTAGTGCATGTTTGATGATAATATTCGATGTATTTTGGTTTCGTGAGTATTATGTCAACTAAAACTACCTCTTTAGACAGACATACATACAATGAAAACTTTATGACAGGTCAAAAAGAAGTGCAAATTCACGCTGTACTGGGTACAAAATTAAAAGATAATATACAATTATTATTGATCATTTGAAATAAAACCTAACTGGTAGGTAGAATAAAATACTGGTGCTACAGAACATCACATAGCAACATATATATAGAAAAGTAATATTAAGTGAGTTAATCTTTAACTGTAAGTACTATTCACATAATCCTGTGTTGAGTAAAAACATTTTTTGAAGGAATGTTTTAACTCTCCTCTTGAATGATGGAGCACTGAGCTGAGTGAGGTCAACTGGTAAATGGTTTTACAACTTGAGGTCCAGTGAATTTCGTGTAGACATTTCTAGTTTATTCAGCGGTTGACTCAGTTTATCTGCATTTCTAGTGGGATAATTATGATAGTCTGATTGGGTGGAGAATTTACTTTTCTTTTTATGGATCTCTAAGAAAGTGTTTGAAATAAATATACTAGACAAAAGCAGAATTTTGTAAAAGATGAAGATAAGTTGACATGGTTCGTTGAATGAAGCTCCAGCTATTATTCTAAGTGCTTTTTTTTGCATACGGAAAATCTTTTGAGCATGAGAAGATTGTCCCCATAAGAGAGTTCCATACATTAAATGGGAGTGAAATAGTAATACGCAATTAGTAATGTATTGGTACTTATAAATCTTTTCAGCTGGCGAAGAAGGTAGAGCTGGGTTGACAATTTTTTGCATAGAAAGTTAATATGATTTTCCCATTCAAGTGAGTCATCAATGATTATACCTAATAATTTTACGTGCTTCTGTGTAGTTACCCTATTATTTGAAGATATAACTATTTGTTGAGTTTTTCCTCTATTTAATTTCAAATTATTGGAAGTAAACCAGTTTACAGCCTTTTATTCAATTTCATTGGTCTTGTCGAGTAGTTTACTCATGTCGGAGTTAGAGTGAATCATTGTTGTATCATTTGCAAAACAGATGACTCTGTAAGGTAGTAGGCTTTGAAAAATATCATTCACATATATTACAAAAAGTA